>JBAMBJ010001129.1:0-13222 GCA_037043495.1 Drosophila recens | reverse complement strand
TCTAATTTATTTAGAGTTTTTAATGACTAAATAATTTTAAATGACTGATTAATGATTAAAATAATTTTGTAGTTGCACTTTTTTTTTGTTTAAAGAAATAATTTGATTTGTACATTATTAGTTTATAACTAAATTATTTTTGACTAATTGAATGATTGTTTACATTTATTAAATTGATCATTTGATCAGTATTTATCACATTTGATGACAAAAAGAGTGAATTTGGCCCATTGTGCCTTAGCAAAAATCAGATGCGTTGTCTTTACACCTCTGCTAAATGATCGGTAATATCTGCACCCAAACCCTTTACGCAGTTGTAATGAAAATGTACTGTGATAATGCCCCCTCCTTCTGTCTGGCTGTCTGGTTTGTTGAGCTGATGAATGGCTTGTGTCGGACGGGCATGACAGGTTATGGCATTGGCCAAGTTGCTGCAAGTCGCAAGTATTTGAAGTTGAATGCAATGTAATTTCGAATTTACATGCTGCTTGTGTGCGCACAATTAGGGGAAATCTAGTTAAATGAGCCGTGCGACCGGGTCGCCTTTACAATGCCCAGAAGTGCAGATAGTTCTATAGAAGAGGTAGCACCCATGGATCTACTCATATACATGTAACTCATAACAGGTGCTACCTCATCCGACGTCTTGCGTTTGGCATAGAGATATTTACTTCTAATTTAGACATTGGAGACTTAAAAACAAATGGAAAACTAAAAATTAATGTAGAATACACAGTCACACTTTGAAGATCAGTAAGATCAGTATGATAAAAAAAAAACAAAATATATTTAAAATGTATAATTAGAGTTTGTTATTCAGTCAAAGAACACAAGCAAGGTAATTCGCAATTTTCAGATCTATTCTTGCATATTAATAAAACTTAAAAAAACTTAACTTATAATAACAATATGTAATAACTTTGCTAAAGTCATCATCATTGGGAATATACATGTGTAATTCTCTGGAATTATGTCTACAGGGTGACCAGAAATAACGCAGACAAACATTTTTAACTATAATTTTACTAAACGAGAGAAATTTAGCAAAGCAACAATTAGTAACGATAAAGTGGATCACTAGTATCAAGATTCTCAGCCGGTTTCGAAATGGTCTCCTCCAGCTGCCATGCACAGGTCCAAACGTGATTTAAAATTGTAGGCCATGGGCCGCAGGTCCTCGGGAGACAGTCGGTTCCATTCCAAGAGCAGCGATTGCATCAGCGCCTCCAAACTTTTGTGAGGCTTAGCACAGGTCCTGGCCTCCAATATCGACCACACGCTGTAGTCCATCGGGTTGAGATCCGGCGAGTAGGGTTGCCATTCAGCAGACGAGATGAAGTCCGGAAAATGGGTTTTGCACCAGTCTTGCGTCATTTTCGCCTTGTGAGCCGGCCGGAGTCCTGTTGAAAAGTCCAGTCCGCATCGCCGAAGTGCAGTTGGGCCCAAGGAATTACCACGGCGTCGAAAATGTCGTGGCGGTACACTTCTTGGTTTCTTTTAACCCCTTGATCCACGAAAACCAGGGGTTTCTTGCCGCGGGTCAAATGCCGCCCCAGACCATAACGGACTTCGGATTTTGGCGATGTTTGACAATGGCCGACGTATCCGAAGGTTCGGCGGACCAGATCCTGCAGTTTAGTGGTTGTGAGCCTGCTCGACGGTTACCAGCTTCTCATCCGTGAGAAGGACGCGCTCCTATCGCTGACCTGCGGCCCGACGCTTGAGTTGGTGGCATCTTTGCAGTCGCACGCGCTTGTTTTCATCCGTGAGGATCTGAAATTTTTGAGCTTGTACGGCTTGAGTCCAAGGTGCTTTTTCGCCATTTACCAAACAGAATCACGTTTCATTCCGGTCTTACGGGCAATTTTCCTCATGGAGACCCTCGGATTTCGCATCACCCGCTTTCGAATGATTTGACGATTGGCAGAAGTATTGACGGTGCTTTTTTTTCCTCTTCCAGGACGATAGCCTTCATGGTCAATCTCATTAAAGTGGCGGGTGGCCTTGGACACAGTCTACCTAGGCACCTCGAGCAAACGAACAAATTCACATTTGAAGTTTTTTTTGATGAAACAGCTTTAAAATTGCACAACGTTTACTTGACATTCTGAAACCACAGGAAAATTTAACAGCAATGGATAAAAAATGTTGTGACTAGTACAAAAAAGAATGGAAAATACGATAAAATAACAATTAATTAAATCCGGTAACATACTTTTGCTTACGGGCATATTAAAGTTTGTCTCCGTTTTTTCTGGTCACCCTGTATATTGGCTTAATGACATCGTTCTGAGGCTTACTTGAATTCGACTTTCAACTTACCTTCTGGAAAGACGGGGTTCTATTCCTAGTCACGTAACTGCAGCTGCAACTACCGACTGTTATTACAAAAATGTCTTTTTTTCTCTCTCTCTCTCTCGAGACTTTAACTTGGACTTGGGTAGTTTAGCAGTCGTAAAAGTCGACTAACTCCCTAGGTTGGGCATTGGATTTGTTAGGTTTCTGGTTGGTAGTCTTTTTTCACGGGGTCGTCGTCATCGCCATCGTCTTGGGATCTTGGGTATCGTTAAACGGAAAACGTCAAGTGGTTTGGTAGTTCGCAGTTCGCAGTTGGCAGGTTGGTTCTTCAGCTTAATGCGACTGAATCGATAGACTTCGGTTTCAGTTAATTAATTTAATGCGCTTGCGCTAATTTCGGGCTCTTAAGACAGGCAGCTCGCTGCTCTTGGCTCTTGGCCTGTCTTTGTACATCTTCTTAACCCATAACCATAGCATATTTCGCCAGAAAACCTCAACAAACTTTGGCGCGCTCGTAAAAATAAAGTTGTAAAATGTATTTTTGTTTTGTTGTTCCCTTTGTTTTTGTTCTTGTTGTGTTTTCGATTTCATTTCAAATGGCAGCCATATTTTGTTGCTGCTGTAGTTTGCATTTTTATTATTATTTCACATTTGAGGAAATGTACTCAGGGGCGGTCCAGGGATCACGGAGAATGAGAGAAAGAGCGAGAAAGAGAGAGAGAGAAAGAGAGAGAAACTTGACAGGTCATTTCGGTGCATAATTTATGAGATTTCCAGCTAATATGTTGGCCTTACTTTTTAATACTTTTTGCCCGGACTATTGAAAGCCCGGATTATGCGCCAAAATTGCTCTTTAATTATGTGGCCAGAAGCCGAAACACAATTGACCGATGCCGAATCGCAAAAAATAAGAGCAAAAAAAATGAGAAACATATTTAACTTGAACTATAAAAACATGTTTTGTGCAATTAAAGTTGCTTTTATGAGCAGAAAATTAGTCTAGACGAGGCCAAGGCGCCCTTCGTGGCACATATGTAAGTATATATCGAAAATATGTGTATTATATTATATAGGTATAACTTGAAAACAGCTGCAAATTCGAATACGAATATACCCTACTCTGGATGCATTTTTTGATACCATGTAATGTTGAATGCTGGCATAATCAGCTCCTATCCTGAAAGCCAAATTACAGCTCAACGGCCTATAATGATATGCAACTGTTCTATAAGCCCAGACAGAAGTCAACCAACCCAACCAGCAAATCTTGAATTTTTTAAGCTCCGGCTAATTGATTTAAATCGTGTCTCAAAAATGCGGGTTTCTCACTTCACTTGGCGCCCCTCTTTTGATGGCGTGGCAGAAGGCCTCGCATAGTTACCTGTTGAAGATCTGCCAAAGGACTGTAATAGCTTTATAATGATATGTAATTATAGAGTGCACCCCTAAAGGTTGCGATTCACAAGTCTGAAGATGATGGTAAGCTAAATGTGCAAGTTTTTACACGAAGAAATCGGAAACTAAAATGGGTTTTTATTTCGTTTTTGAACAGGGAATATTTAAATGAAGAATAGAACAAATTTGTTTAATAATAATTCCTAATTTGTGCTCCTACTTTGACCTGAAATACTTTGTCAAGCTCAAAACAAATTAAAAATTTCTTTTTCTGCTTATTTCTATAAACATTTAAGGTTTCATCGATTTGTAAGTCGTAAATTTTAAAGTACTGAAATTTGTTTTTTACACAACGAGCTGAGGTAATAAACCGAGTACTTAGCACTCTCTGGCATCTGCCAACTATTAATATTGCGCTAGTTATGCCCAATGCTTCATATAAATATGCCTCGGACTTGTTGCAGTTACAGTTGCAATTGCCGCTGCCACTTTCCATTTTCCAGTTGCAAGTTGCACCGAAGTTGCACAGAATTCCTTATCCGTAGCACGATAAATTGCGTGTCTTTTCGAATGTAAACAGAGCTGGGGGCAGCTTGCAAAATCGCGAGTTGCAGAGTCGATAAGTGAGTGGCAACAACGATGCACGTGTCTTTTGGGAGGTCTATCAGCGCCCGAGCTCAGCGTGTGGCATGCAACATTCCCATTAGCAACGCAACAATTAAACAACCTGATATGTGTGTTTGTGCATACTGCGAATGCGTGAGGCATGCGTGAGGACAATAGAGACTCTTTTTGATTGACAAGAGGAGAATCAAGAAATAAATTATTTAAAAAATAAAAATTAATTAAAATATAAAAGACATGAAAACAAGCAGAAAAGGCTATAGTCGAGCTCCCGACTTAAGTATACCCGTTACTTATCTAAATAAACAAAAAATTATTTTTATTGCAGTCTTTTAGACACATACATTGCTTAAAAACTTAATTCGTGAGTTTCATAGAAGTCTATGTGCCAAATTTGGTTACTCTAGATCTTATAGTCTCCGAGATCTAGGCGCTCACATGGACGGACGGATAGACGGACATTTCTAAATCGACTCGGCTGTTGATCATGAATATATATACTTTATAGGGTCGCAAAAAATGAATATTTTAACCCATTTTTCCTCCTTTTCATACAAAAAGTACATATTTTGCAGTTTTCAAAAAATTATAAAAAATACTAGCGAAGAGATTAGAAAAAAAATATTTGCAGTTACTATTAGAATTGTTTGAAGAATTTTTTTACATTGAAACATTTTTTTAGAAAGAATTCAAATTTTTAAGAATTCAAAATTTTCAATAGGTATTTAGGTATAGGTATTTAAACGATATTGAAACGACCTTTTCATTGATGCCAAAATGTACATGAAGTATGTTCAAATTACGAGTAGATTAAACTTAAAATGTAGTCAAAATAAATATGCCGTCTAGTGTAGTTATTATTTTGTGTTCTCAATTCTATTGACACAGAAAACACAAAAACAGACAAATAATTTAAGAACAGAACGAGTCCCATTTTAAGTCTGGTCAGAGTCTGGTCAGGTTCACACAAACACACATACACACACAGATAATTTTCAGTAAGCTGCAAAATTGGTACAACTATCAGCTGTTTATAGACAAGTCTTATAAAAGTCAGCAAGGTGCGAGTGACAAGCGAGTCAACCGGTTGGAAATTGTTGCCCCGCTTACATTCCGCTTTATAACACACACACACTTGCATACTAAGTTGTATCAATTCTAGACTGGATGTAAATTAAATATGAACTGCAAAATGCGTTTGTCCAATTGATTGAGTCGATATTCGATTGTGGACTCAAATCAAAATATGCACATTTGCAATTGCCAGTTAATGGCAGAGCGGCAATAAAAAAAATAGGTGTTAGAAACATCATCAAAATATGCAAATTACCAATTTATATTTTTCATTTATTTATCTTTTAATTTTAGCAAAATTTTGTTCAATATATACTGCATAGCCAAACTTTGATTGGATGGGTCAAAATAAGTTATCAAAATAATCATAAAATGATTATAATTTAGATACAGCGAAGGGAAAATAGTTTGTCACGAAAATTTGATTTATTTCACGATGTTTGATAATAGTTATAATAATCTATTTTAACTTTTAATTCAGATAAAAAATCGTCTGAACATAAAAGTTTTTTAATAATTGGAGAAACTTTAATTCAATCGGATGATATATTCTGAATATTTAATATTCGGAATGGTAAAGTTTACTTTGATCTTAAAAAGTGCATCTTTAGGTCATCATTGTCTAGCATTTAACGATCAAAAATAAATGCTTTCTCGGCTTATGTTAATTATTCATAAAAATACAGCTTAGCTCGCTCATAAGTGTGTGGGGAGCAGCTTATAACGCAAGTACTTAACTTGACTAAAAGAGACATCCAGGACTTTCCGCTTCACCCCTTTGAATGTATTTAGTTAACATGTTATTAGTCTATCAGGTTATGACAGGTTTGCACAGGTGCGACAGCAAATTAGCAGCTGGAGTCTTTTGTGAGTAGTCAGCCTGTAAATCATCTTTACTTTGCATAATATTCTATTATTTGGTATGCAATCCATACCCTAGTTCCACTTCCTTACGACATAAGTGGAACTGGTTCTAATGGAAGCTAGAGGAAGTGAACCTGTAATTTGCGTACAACTAAGTAAATTGTGTTGATGCGATGCAGGCATTCATGTAATACCCGGCAATTGCCATGACTGGGGGGTCTCTTTTCAACCACTTTATTTACGACCTGGTCATGGTCCTTAAGTCCAGTTCAAGTATTTGCGTGGCGTGTCTGCACCATTAAAATAAAATCCATATAATTGCGATTCCATTCAGAAAAGCCCAAAATAAAAACAAAACAAAAAAAGAGGAGCACGAGGGCGAGAGTTGGTCAGTTGTCACCTGCAGATATTTGTTTGTATTTTGTGGTTGAATTCATTCAGTAAAAACTTGTTGCAATTCAACATACAAAAAGAAAGAGAGTATCTGTTCAAATTGTTGCAAAATTGACAACGACAAATTATAAAAAAGAATTTCAATTTCAATTAAAATTTAAATTGAAACTGTACATTTTGATTTGCAACAATTAAAATTGTTCACATGAGCTTTTAATTGTGCCGCAGCACTTTATATGCGAATATTTCCAATTCAATATACTCGTTCTAGCATATTAAGTAGTATAACTTTTTAATTGTGGCAACAAAGAAGAAGAAGAAGAACAAATTGTTCTAGTGTTAAAGAATTAATCACTTCAGAGTAAATGTTGAACATAAACTGCATTGTAGAGTTCTCGATTTCAAGATTACCCGATTTCACTTCTAAACTATCGTATCTATCACGGTTTTAAATGAATTTTCAGGTTAAATAAAGACTGCAGTTTTGGTTTAAGTATTCCAATTTGTGCTTGAACGAATTTTAACTAATTTTGATGTATTTTTTTTATATCGACATGTTAATAAAAATACAGATAGATTAAATTGTAAATCGACGTGTTACAAACATGTACTATAAAGCACTTTTTAATCCACGTTTAATGATTATAGGCTATAAAAAAAGTAAATTTTTTTGACATTACTTCAATCGGGTGTTGAGTTTTATATTTTTTACGTTATAATGTACTATTATTTTTTACATATATCAGCGCATTTACGTGATGATACATGTATAGATATACTTATGTACATATCGTGTTATGAATGTCACAATAAACAAAAAAAATTAGTCAATACTCAATATTTAATATTACACCTTGAGTCGAAGTTGGGGCTGTTAGTAATATTAATTCTATTTTAGATTCAATATTATACATTTGAACTCTAATTAATAAATAAATACATTTTTTACACCTAAAGATTGGGGTCAAATTTATTTATATTATTAAAAATTGTCAATTCTATCGAGTTTTTTATACCCTATTTAAGTTAGAAGCCTCTAACTAATCAGAAATAATGTTCTAATAAAAACGTCTTAGCCAAAGGTTCTCTAAAGTACTTTGAAGGTCTATGACTGAAGTTAGATGGACTACCCATGTTGTGTGCAGAAAAAAAGCTTGTATGTATATAAAATCCATGCTAATGCTATTACTTGAAATAAGCATGGCCATTAAGCAGCAACTACTTAAATAATTTATTTGTTTTTGTTGCGATCATTAAAAACGCAGCGATTTTCCAAAGTCTGCCCACACGAGGCTACAAAATCTGCGGTTTCAACTAGGACCCAAAATGCTCACTATAAAGAAATGTGCCCATAAAAGTGGCCAACGACTCACAGCGAATGCTGTGCTCGCAATTTTTAAGCGCATTTTTAATTTATTTTCAACATTTTTACAATTCAGAAACACTTTTTGGTGCCACAGTTAGGCGAGAGGCGAGAAACGAGAGTCTCAGACTCTCAGATGCTTTGGCTTTTGCATCAAAGTTGTAAATGTCGCGTTGAGTCGTAAATTTGAATATATACACATATATATATTTTTGTATTTGTGTGTGTGTGCCTGAGGTTATATGGTGTGTAACGACAAGCGGTGATACGAGAAACATGCCCAGTTCTTTTTTCTCTCCATTTCTTTAGAGGCGTGGAGAAGAGGAAGTCGAAGTCGAGAACGTGCGCGCCTCAAAGGCAAATTACGTTGCGCAGACGCATTTAATGAGCTGAGTCTGAGTTGGCTTGACTTAAGTTGAGTTGAGTTGAGTTAACTTGAGTTGAGATGATGTGTTTTTATGATTTTTCTTGAATTGAGTATTTTCTTTTTTTTTTTTTTTTTGTTTTGTTATTTTTTTTTCTTCTTTGTTAATTTTAACACAATCTTACACAATTTTTTTATTTTATTAGAAATTTTTACGACTCTTAGGAGAAGATACAGTTGAGCTTCAATATAATAAACTTGAATTGAAATTAAAAACTGAATCTAGCTGTCATAAATATTTGCATTAGCACTCAACATTTAATACCCTATTTAAATTAATAAATATAATGTTTAATTGATTTTAAATTACTTGGGGCGAAAGTTCGAAATCTTAAGATTTAATATTCAATAGATTACATAGGTTGCCGAACCAATGAGTTTTCAAACGCAGACAAAAGAGATGTAAAAATGTTTGTGAATTTAAATAAATATATTTATACGAGTATTCTAGAATTATTTTTGAAAAAAAAGTAACACTGCGTAGGATTAAAGAAAGTATTTGTAGCGAAGTTCAACTGTAGTGCTTATTAATATTAAAAAGCCATTGGTTTTTTGTGTATTTCCATGTTTAGCACTGTGACTTGTTATCTACTCGAATTTATTATGCTGTGTCAAAGATCATCGACCGCTTTATGAATCCCATTTCGCGACTGCCACAATTGGTTTGGCTTTAGTTGGGGAACTAGGAGCCATGTAGGCTCTGCATATAGACTCTTAGGAACCACATTTTGGTTTGAGATTTCAAACATAAAATTATAATTTACTACTTTGTTTGTGTATATTTTTTTTTTTTGTTCTTGGTTCTTGTCTTCCTTGTGTTTGTATGTTTCTATGTGCATGTATGTACATATGTGTGCTGTCAAAACATAAAACAACGTGAAGTCTTTTTAAGTTGATTTTTACAGCGCTTCGCGAAATGCGCAGCTGAAAACGTAGATGCCAAGTTGCAGATTGAGATTGAGGATCCTATGTGTGTTAAGCCCTGGCCAGGGACACATCCTCTGAGGGTTCGTTGGTCGGCTTGTACGGCAACAATAATTTAATTAGCTCTGCTTGTGGCTTTTCTGATTGCACCCAGCCGAAATGGCGTTCCGTTTTAATTTTAAAGCGCTTCCTTTTAGCCTTAATGCTTGATTTTTATAATCGAAAACTTAAGGCTGCCAGCAGGTAGTTTAATATTGCTGTCGGTCTGATTAATATCCAATGTTGTACTATCACATGATATCATATCGATTCTTGCCAAAATTATGTATTCAAACAAACTGGTTTTTAATTGCTAATATATCACATTTTTTAAAATCGAAATCAATAAACTCTTCTTAGAGTGATCTAATAATAAGTGGCTTAAATGGTCAATGCCTTGAATTGTATTTAATTAAACATTAGAAAAATACGTCTATTTAACCAATTAAAGTTCAATCAAGTTTATAACGCGAGTATATTAGCATGTAAATCTATTCATACTCGTGTCGGCGAGTATCCGAGTATCTGTGTCAGTTCAACAATTGTGGAGAGTCGGTCAATCCAGAGTGAGAGAACAGAACAAAAGCAGAATCGAGAGTGAAAGTGACAACACGCATATATTTACGAATATGTACATATATTGCATAACATTCGCATTCGCAACTGTGGAAATATTCAACATCATCATCATAATCATCATCAAGTCAATGTCTTATGAACGATAACGAAAATGCACAGTGGGATATAATATAACACTTAGTACTGCAGATAATAGCGATTTGAATTTTCTTAAAGTATAAATTTTAATCTGCTGTCGTTTATATTCTATAATAAATTAGTTATTGGACTACTTTTGTAATCAGCGACATGTGTAACGATTCTAAAGTTCCACTGTGCGGCATTGGCATTGCTCACCTTGAACTTGAATTGTGTTACAATGCACTGCTTTCCATATCTATATCTATATTTATATTTATGTACATAACACTGTAACAACATCCGCGTGTGTGTGTGTGTGTGTCCGAGTGCCAACATTTACATTTACGAGTATGTACATAAATGCACGGATAAGGGACTTACACAAGCGAAGCACAAAATGCGAACTGTACTCGTATGTGCGAGTAGATAGATAACTGAATAAATACTTACTTGTACAAAATATATTTTCACATAAAATATTGGAGCTATGCCTTTTTTTTTATATGAAAAATTAGTGTTGAAATTAAAATCTAAGTTTTTTTTATTGATTTATTCGTTGCATTGGGGAATAAAAAAATAAAATCCCAATCAGATAATAAGTTAATTTTTTTCATTAGTTGCGTTTAAATAATGACTTAACAGTAACAGTATAAATTCTCATTTTAATTTAAAAATATTTAGGATAAAATATATACAATATTGGTTTTTTAAACTAAATTATACTTCTTAAAGGGGTTATCAATTTTACTACAAATATTAGAACTTTAGCTTTAGTCTGAAGAGAGCAACACCCCACTCTTAATAAATAATAAAGGGTAGAGCTGTGTGTGTATATGTTTCTAGATCACTGTAGCTTTTTATATCCCGATCCACACCGTGAAAGGTCTCATTTTAGCAGCTTTCGTTAACTAACCTGTCCCTTACAAAATACTATTAAGGCTAAGAAATTGTTACCTTTTAAATATTTTGCAGTTCACATTGCCTTTTTTCTTAAATTTTCTGTTTTGTTAAAAATTTTTCACACTTAATCCTACTCAGCAGATTTATGGCTATTAAAATGCTGCGTGCAATTTAAATTGGACCCAAGCCAAGATCTATGAAGGAAAAAACAAAAAATTGCATTAAAAGATTTTAAGCTGTTTATATATTTAAGAGGCATATTAGCGGTGCCATTTTTGTTGGGGCAATTAAAGAGTCAAGAAGTATTGCAAAATTTAGTGCATTGAAATGTTTCCCAAAACGGAAGGGAACAAACTCATATGGACACATTGATTTTCATTGGTTTTTCATGAGCTTTTTTATCAGCATGTCAATTTGTTTTGCCGAGACTTGCTCGGGTCCGTTCAATACAACACAAATTACACACCACATTATAAGACAATAAAGCACGTAGCACCGGGTGTCTGGTCACTGTTTAGTTCCGGCCAGATGGTCAGGACTTGGTCAGGCTACTCCGTGCTATCGACACTACGACAGACACACGTCTGACCAATTGAAAATTAATTTTTACACACTCAACAGACAATAATAAATTGACAAGATATGAGATGTTGTTACCAAAGGAAGAAAAAGAAATTGTTAAGTCTTAGAAAAGTTTAGTGTGCTTAATGTTTAATAGTAGAAGCTGTTGAAAATGCTAAGTAATCAATTAAAGAGTATTTTTATGCAAATTGTTATATGAAATGCTGTTACTAAAGGAAGAAATTGTTAAGGTTTAGAAAAGTTTACTTTGTTTAATATATTTAATAATACCTGTACGAGGGTGGGCTGATAAATAGTCGGCCTACCAAAGAAAACACGGTTTTTTTTTTCTTTTTCTTTTTTATTTTTCAACATAATCTCCTTTTAGATCGTATGCACTTAGTCCAACGGTCCTCCAATTTTTTTATACCTTCCATAAAAGATGACTGGTCCAGGTCCTCAAAATAGGCGTTTGTTTCACAGAACACCTGTTTATTCGACTGAAATTTCTTTCCACCAAGCCATTTCTTTTAAGTTTGGAAATAGATAATAGTCACATGGTGCTAAATCTGGAGAATAGGGGGATGTGGAAGAATTTCATAGTGTAGTTCACACAATATCATCATGGCAAATCCAGACGCTCTTGTGAGCCGGAGCGTTCTCCTGGTGAAACAGAACTTTTTTCTTCGCCATGTGCGGCCTTTTTTTCTTTAGTTCTGAATCGAACTGTCGAAGGTTAGAATAGTATTCTCCATTAATTGTTCTGCCTTTTTCTAGATAATCCACATGAATTACGCCTCGGGCATCCCAGAAAATCGTTGCCATTACCTTGTTGGCCGACAGACCAATCTTTGCCTTTTTCGGCGCCGTTTCTCCGGTTGAAATCCTCTGCTTTGACTGTTCCTTGCTTTCTCGTGTATGGTGATGTTGTCCAAGTTTCGTCGACATGTCACAAGACGACGCAAAACTTCGATACTTATTCGCGCATACACGATGCCAAACGCTCCTGCGCAACAGACCAAGCGGTTGCGTTTGTGTTCCACCGTGAGCAATCGCTTGGTCATTGCCGAAGAAGGCAAAGATTGGTCTGTCAGAGCACGTTTGAACATAGGTAGCTGGCGACGGGAAATTCTGGATACGTCACCAGAAAGCGGGAACGGTTTGGAGAGTTTCAACCGTGAGACAACTTGCGCCGAAAAAGGCAAGATTGTCGGCCAACAAGGTAATGGCAACGGTAATTCATACTAGTTATCTGTAGGTACCTAATACGACACGTTGAGACGAGTTCAGAACTCAGAACAAAAAAAGAGCCGCGCATGGCGAAGAAAAAAGTTCTGTTTCGCCAGGACAACGCTCCGGCTCACAAGAGCTCACAAGAGTTGCCATGATGAAATTGTGTGAACTGCACTATGAAATTCTTCCACATCCCCCTATTCTCCGGAATTTAGCACCATGTGACTATTAACTATTTCCAAACTTAAAGAAAATGGCTTGGTGGAAAGAAATTTCAGTCGAATGAACAGGTGATCTGTGAAACAAACGCCTATTTTGAGGACCTGGACCAGTCATCTTTTATGGAAGGTATAAAAAAATTGGAGGACCGTTGGACTGAGTGCATACGTCTAATCTAAAAGGAGATTATGTTGAAGAATAAAAAAGAAAAA
>JBAMBJ010001128.1:0-170071 GCA_037043495.1 Drosophila recens | reverse complement strand
AAAGCTGCATTTACACGGTCGGTTTCCGACCGACACTTTTTGACCGATGGAAAATGTTGCCATTCAACAAGCACCAAAAAATACCAAAAAATGTCATTTTCACATGCAAAGTTTGCTTCGATGACAAACCGACGCTCTAAAATTTTGCGTGTTTACACGAGACCGACGGTTTATTAACGTAAAGTGTCGGTCGGCAACCGATCGTGTAAATGCAGCTTAAGAGATTTTGATGACTAAAACTTTTTTAAATGACTGATTAATAATATTTTAGTTATACCTTTTATACATTTTACCTAGTTGAATGATTGTTTACATTTATTAAATTGATCATTTGATCAGTATTTATCACATTTGATGACAAAAAGAGTGAATTTGGCCCATTGTGCCTTAGCAACCATCAGATGCGTTGTCTTTACACCTCTGCTAAATGATCGGTAGTATCTGTCCGATTGTCCAAATTGTCTGCACGTCCGCTAATAACATGCACCCAAACCCTTTACGCAGTTGTAATGAAAATGTACTGTGATAATGCCCCCTCCTTCTGTCTGGTTGTCTGGTTTGTTGAGCTGATGAATGGTTTAAGTCGGAATGGCATGACAGGTTATGGCATTAACCAAGTTGCTGCAAGTCGCAAGTATTTGAAGTTGAATGCAATGTAATTTCGAATTTACATGCTCCTTGTGTGCGTACAATTAGGGGAAATCTAGTTAAATGAGCCGTGCGACCGGGACGCCTTTACAATGCCCAGAAGTGCAGATAGTTCTACAGAAGAGGTAGCACCCATGGATCTACTCATATACATATAAGCTTCTAATTTAGACATTTCTCGCTGGGAACAAGAATGTCATTACGAACTGACCACTTTAAATTAAGAATCAGATCAGTTCAGATGCGTATCCCAAATATTAGATAGTACGTATATACAAAAAATTAACAATTTACTTCTTGAAAATGGAGAATTAAAAATTAATGTAGAATACAAAGTCACACTTTGAAGATCAGTATGATGAAAAAAAAACAAAATAAATTTAAGACTTAAAATTAGAGTTTGTTATTCAGTTAAAGAACACAAACAAGGTAATTCGCAATTTTCAGATATATTCTCACATATTAATAAAACTTAAAAAAACTTAACTTATAATAACAATATGTAATAACTTTGCGAAAGTCATAATCATTGGGAATATACATGTGTAATTCTCTGGAATTATGTCTATATTGGCTTAATGACATCGTTCTGAGGCTTACTTGAATTCGACTTTCAACTTACCTTCTGGAAAGACGGGGTTCTATTCCTAGTCACGTAACTGCAGCTGCAACTACCGACTGTTATTACAAAAATGTCTTTTTTCTCTCTCTCTCTCTCTCGAGACTTTAACTTGGACTTGGGTAGTTTAGCAGTCGTAAAAGTCGACTAACTCCCTAGGTTGGGCATTGGATTTGTTAGGTTTCTGGTTGGTAGTCTTTTTTCATGGGGTCGTCGTCATCGCCATCGTCTTGGGATCTTGGGTATCGTTAAACGGAAAACGTCAAGTGGTTTGGTAGTTCGCAGTTCCCAGTTGGCAGGTTGGTTCTTCAACTTAATGCGACTGAATCGATAGACTTCGGTGTTCAGTTAATTAATTTAATGCGCTTGCGCTAATTTCGGGCTCTTAAGACAGGCAGCTCGCTGCTCTTGGCTCTTGGCCTGTCTTTGTACATCTTCTTAACCCATAACCATAGCATATTTCGCCAGAAAACCTCAACAAACTTTGGTGCGCTCGTAAAAATAAAGTTGTAAAATGTATTTTTGTTTTGTTGTTCCCTTTGTTTTTGTTTTTGTTGTGTTTTCGATTTCATTTCAAATGGCAGCCATATTTTGTTGCTGCTGTAGTTTGCATTTTTATTATTATTTCACATTTGAGGAAATGTACTCAGGGGCGGTCCAGGGATCACGGAGAATGAGAGAAAGAGCGAGCAAGAGAGAGAGAGAAACTTGACAGGTCATTTCGTTGTATAATTTATGAGATTTCCAGCTAATATGTTGGCCTTACTTTTTAATACTTTTTGCCCGGACTATTGAAAGCCCGGATTATGCGCCAAAATTGCTCTTTAATTATGTGGCCAGAAGCCGAAACACAATTGACCGATGCCGAATCGCAAAAAATAAGAGCAAAAAAAATGAGAAACATATTTAACTTGAACTATAAAAACATGTTTTGTGCAATTAAAGTTGCTTTTATGAGCAGAAAATTAGTCTAGACGAGGCCAAGGCGCCCTTCGTGGCACATATGTAAGTATATATCGAAAATATGTGTATTATATTGTATAGGTATAGCTTGAAAACAGCTGCAAATTCGAGTACGAATATACCCTACTTTGAATGAATTTTTTGATACCATGTAATGTTGAATGCTGGCATAATCAGCTCCTATCCTGAAAGCCAAATTACAGCTCAAGGGCCTATAATGATATGCAACTGTTCTATAAGCCAAGACAGAAGTCAACCAACCCAACCAGCAAATCTTGAATTTTTTAAGCTCCGGCTAATTGATTTAAATCGTGTCTCAAAAATGCGGGTTTCTCACTTCACTTGGCGCCCCTCTTTTGATGGCGTGGCAGAAGGCCTCGCATAGTTACCTGTTGAAGATCTGCCAAAGGACTGTAATAGCTTTATAATGATATGTAATTATAGAGTGCACCCCTAAAGGTTGCGATTCACAAGTCTGAAGATGATGGTAAGCGAAATGTGCAAGTTTTTACACGAAGAAATCGGAAACTAAAATGGGTTTTTATTTCGTTCTTGAACAGAGAATATTTTAATGAAGAATAGAACAAATTTGTTTAATAATATTTTCTAATTTGTGCTTCTACTTTGACCTGAAATACCTTTGTCAAGCTCAAAACAAATTGAAAATTTCTTTTTCTGCTTGTTTCTATAAACATTTAAGGTTTCATCGATTTGTAAGTCGTAAATTTTAAAGTACTGAAATTTGTTTTTTACACAACGAGCTGCGGTAATAAACCGAGTACTTAGCACTCTCTGGCATCTGCCAACTATTAATATTGCACTAGTTATGCCCAATGCTTCATATAAATATGCCTCGTACTTGTTGCAGTTACAGTTGCAATTGCCGCTGCCACTTTCCATTTTCCAGTTGCAAGTTGCACCGAAGTTGCACAGAATTCCTTATCCGTAGCACGATAAATTGCGTGTCTTTTCGAATGTAAACAGAGCTGGGGGCAGCTTGCAAAATCGCGAGTTGCAGAGTCGATAAGTGAGTGGCAACAACGATGCACGTGTCTTTTGGGAGGTCTATCAGCGCCCGAGCTCAGCGTGTGGCATGCAACATTCCCATTAGCAACGCAACAATTAAACAACCTGATATGTGTGTTTGTGCATACTGCGAATGCGTGAGGCATGCGTGAGGACAATAGAGACTCTTTTTGATTGACAAGAGGAGAATCAAGAAATAAATTATTAAAAAAATAAAAATTAATTAAAATATAAAAGACATGAAAACAAGCAGAAAAGGCTATAGTCGAGCTCCCGACTAAAGTATACCCGTTACTTATCCAAATAAACAAAAAATTATTTTTATAACAGACTTTTAGACACAAACATTGCTTAAAAACTTAATTTGTGTGGTTCATAGAAGTCTATGTGCCAAATTTGGTTACTCTAGATCTTATATGACTAAATCGACTCGGCTGTTGATCATGAATATATATGCTTTATAGGGTCGCAAAAAATGACTATTTTAACCCATTTTTCCTTCTTTTCATACAAAAAGTTCCTTTTTTGCAGTTTTCAAAAAATTATAAAAAATACTAGCGAAGAGATTAGAAAAAAAAATATTTGCAGTTACTACTAGAATTGTTTGAAACATTTTTTTTCATCAAAATATTTTTTTTTTTTAAATCGAGGAAAAAAGTTTCAAAATAGACTTTTATAAGAATTCAAAATTTTCAATGGGTTAAGGAAAATTTTGTATCATTTAAACGGAATTGAAATAACCTTTTCATTGATGTCAAAATGTACATGAAGTACATATGTTCAAATTAAGAGTAGATTTAACTTAAAATGTTGTCAAAATAAATATGCCGTCTAGTGTAGTTCTTATTTTGTGTTCTCAATTCTATTGACACAGAAAGCACAAAAACAGACAAATAATTTAAGAACAGAACGAGTCCCATTTAAAGTCTGGTCAGAGTCTGGTCAGGTTCACACAAACACACATACACACACACAGATAATTTTCAGTAAGCTGCAAAATAGGTACAACTATCAGCTGTTTATAGACAAGTCTTATAAAAGTCAACAAGGTGCGAGTGACAAGCGAGTCAACCGGTTGGAAATTGTTGCCCCGCTTACATTCCGAGCCATAACACACACACTCGCATACTAAGTTGTATCAATTCTAGACTGGATGTAAATTAAATATGAACTGTAAAATGCGTTTGTCCAATTGATTGAGTCGACATTCGATTGTGGACTCAAATCAAAATATGCACATTTGCAATTGCCAGTTAATGGCAGAGCGGCAATACAAAAAAAATAGGTGTTAGAAACATCATCAAAATATGCAAATTACCAATTTATATTTTTCATTTATTTATCTTTTAATTTTAGCAAAATTTTGCTCAATATATACTGCATAGCCCAACTTTGATTGGATGGGTCAAAATAAGTTATCAAAATAATCATAAAATGATTATAATTTAGATACAGCGAAGGGAAAATAGTTTGTCACGAAAATTTGATTTATTTCACGATGTTTGATAATAGTTATAATAATATATTTTAACTTTTAATTCAGATAAAAAATCGTCTGAACATAAAAGTTTTTTAATAATTGGAGAAACTTTAATTTAATCGGATGATATATTCTGAATATTTAATATTCGGAATGGTAAAGTTTACTTTGATCTTAAAAAGTGCATCTTTAGGTCATCATTGTCTAGCATTTAACGATCAAAAATAAATGCTTTCTCGGCTTATGTTAATTATTCATAAAAATACAGCTTAGCTCGCTCATAAGTGAGTGGGGAGCAGCTTATAACGCAAGTACTTAACTTGACTAAAAGAGACATCCAGGACTTTCCGCTTCACCCCTTTGAATGTATTTAGTTAACATGTTTTTAGTCTATCAGGTTATGACAAGTTTGCACAGGTGCGACAGCAAATTAGCAGCTGGAGTCTTTTGTGAGTAGTCAGCCTGTAAATCATCTTTACTTTGCATAATATTCTATTATTTGGTATGCAATCCATACCCTAGTTCCACTTCCTTACGACATAAGTGGAACTGGTTCTAATGGAAGCTAGAGGAAGTGAACCTGTAATTTGCGTACAACTAAGTAAATTGTGTTGATGCGATGCAGGCATTCATGTAATACCCGGCAATTGCCATGACTGGGGGGTCTCTTTTCAACCACTTTATTTACGACCTGGTCATGGTCCTTAAGTCCAGTTCAAGTATTTGCGTGGCGTGTCTGCACCATTAAAATAAAATCCATATAATTGCGATTCCATTCAGAAACGTCCAAAATAAAAACAAAACAAAAAAAGAGGAGCACGAGGGCGAGAGTTGGTCCCTTGTCACCTGCAGATATTTGTTTGTATTTTGTGGCTGAATTCATTCGTTAAAAACTTGTTGCAATTCAACATACATAAAGAAAAAGAGTATCTGTTCAAATTGTTGCAAAATTGACAACGACAAATTATAAAAAAGAATTTCAATTTCAATTAAAATTTAAATTGAAACTGTACATTTTGATTTGCAACAATTAAAATTGTTTACATGAGCTTTAAATTGTGCCGCAGCAAATTATATGCGAATATTTCCAAGTCAATATACTCGTTCTATCATATTAAGTAGTATAACTTTTTAATTGTGGCAACAAAGAAGTCGTTCAAATTGTTCTAGTGTTAAATAACGAATCACTTCAGAGTGAATGTTGAACATAGTTCACTGCATTATAGAGTTCTCGATTGCAAGATACCCTGATTTCACCTCTAAACCAGCGGTGGGCGCAAAATTTGACCTCGGGAGCTCTACAACAACAACCACAACAACAACTACAACAACAACTACAACAAAAACTACAACAACAACCCTTTTCGTTTCTACCTACTTTCACGACCTACCCAAATGTGTGAGCAAAAAATACACTAAACAAAATTATTGAGTAGGCAATAATACAAAATACAATTATAAGAAAAAAACCAACTAGTAAAAATTACACTTTCTCAATACCTAATATATTTTTTCATTCAGTGTACAAAAAGAAGCGTCGAATGCCTCGACTCGAGCTGCCTGTGTGCATTGTTGTTGCTAGCTTGCTCGCGAGTTGAGCGTGTCTAATTGCTTTTATGACGGGCTGCCTGTGTGCGACTTCACGGCGCCGAAAAAAGTTAGGAGCTGCCGTATAGCTCCCAGAGCCTATACTGCCCGCGCCTGCTCTAAACCTGCGGTGGGCACGCAGTGGCTCCGGGAGCAGCGACTGCTCCCAACTAATTTTCTGCCTATTCGGCGCTATGACTCGCTGTTGATGTTGTTGTAGATGTTGTTATTGTTGTGCTCCCGAATTTAGATTTCGTGCCCACCGCTGCTCTAAACTATCGTATCTATCATGGTTTGAAATAAACTTTCAGGTTAAATAAAGACTGCAGTTTCGGTTAAAGTATTCCAATTTGTGCTCAAACGAATTTTTACAAATTTTTATGTTTTTTTTTTATATCGACATGTTAGTAAAAATACAGATAGATTAAACTGTAAATCGACGTGTTACAAACATGTACCATAAAACACTTCTTAATCCACGTTTAATGATTATAGGCTATAAAAAGAGGAAATTTTTTTGACATTACTTCAATCGGGTGTTGAGATTTATATTTTATTCGTTATAATGTACTATTATTTTTTACATATATCAGCGCATTTTCGCGATGATACATGTATAAATATACTTATGTACTTATGGTGTCATAAATGTCACAATAAACAAAAAAAAATTAGTCAATACTTAATATTTATTATTACACCTTGAGTCGAAGGCCCCAACTGTTAGTAATATTAATTCTATTTTAGATTCAATATTATACATTTGAACTCTAATTAATAAATAAATACATTTTTTACACCTAAAGATCGGGGTCAAATTTATTTATATTATTAAAAATTGTCAATTTTATCGAGTTTTTTATACCCTATTTAAGTTAGAAGCCTCTAACTAATCAGAAATAATGTTCTAATAAAACCGTCTTAGCCAAAGTTTCTCTAAAGTACTTTGAAGGTCTATGACTGAAGTTAGATGGACTACCCATGTTGTGTGCAGAAAAAAAGCTTGTATGTATCTAAAATCCATACTAATGCTATTACTTGAAATAAGCATGGCCATTAAGCAGCAACTACTTAAATAATTTATTTGTTTTTGTTGCGATCATTAAAAACGCAGCGATTTTCCAAAGTCTGCCCACACGAGGCTACAAAATCTGCGGTTTCAACTAGGACCCAAAATGCTCACTATAAAGAAATGTGCCCATAAAAGTGGCCAACGACTCACAGCGAATGCTGTGCTCGCAATTTTTAAGCGCATTTTTAATTTATTTTCAACATTTTTACAATTCAGAAACACTTTTTGGTGCCACAGTTAGGCGAGAGGCGAGAAACGAGAGTCTCAGACTCTCAGATGCTTTGGCTTTTGCATCAAAGTTGTAAATGTCGCGTTGAGTCGTAAATTTGAATATATACACATATATATATTTTTGTATTTGTGTGTGTGTGTGCCTGAGGTTATATGGTGTGTAACGACAAGCGGTGATACGAGAAACATGCCCAGTTCTTTTTTTTCTCCATTTCTTTAGAGGCGTGGAGAAGAGGAAGTTGAAGTCGAGAACGTGCGCGCCTCAAAGGCAAATTACGTTGCGCAGACGCATTTAATGAGCTGAGTCTGAGTTGGCTTGACTTAAGTTGAGTTGAGTTGAGTTAACTTGAGTTGAGATGATGTGTTTTTATGATTTTTCTTGAATTGAGTATTTTTTTTTTTTTTTTTTTTTTTTGTTATTTTTTTTTCTTCTTTGTTAATTTTAACACAATCTTACACAATTTTTTTATTTTATTAGAAATTTTTACGACTCTTAGGAGAAGATACAGTTGAGCTTCAATATAATAAACTTGAATTGAAATTAAAAACTGAATCTAGCTGTCATAAATATTTGCATTAGCACTCAACATTTAATACCCTATTTAAATTAATAAATATAATGTTTAATTGATTTTAAATTACTTGGGGCGAAAGTTCGAAATCTTAAGATTTAATATTCAATAGATTACATAGGTTGCCGAACCAATGAGTTTTCAAACGCAGACAAAAGAGATGTAAAAATGTTTGTGAATTTAAATAAATATATTTATACGAGTATTCTAGAATTATTTTTGAAAAAAAAGTAACACTGCGTAGGATTAAAGAAAGTATTTGTAGCGAAGTCCAACTGTAGTGCTTATTAATATTAAAAAGCCATTGGTTTTTTGTGTATTTCCATGTTTAGCACTGTGACTTGTTATCTACTCGAATTTATTATGCTGTGTCAAAGATCATCGACCGCTTTATGAATCCCATTTCGCGACTGCCACAATTGGTTTGGCTTTAGTTGGGGAACTAGGAGCCATGTAGGCTCTGCATATAGGCTCTTAGGAACTACATTTTGGTTTGAGATTTCAAACATAAAATTATAATTTACTACTTTGTTTGTGTATATTTTTTTTTTGTTCTTGGTTCTAGTCTTCCTTGTGTTTGTATGTTTCTATGTGCATGTATGTACATATGTGTGCTGTCAAAACATAAAACAACGTGAAGTCTTTTTAAGTTGATTTTTACAGCGCTTCGCGAAATGCGCAGCTGAAAACGTAGATGCCAAGTTGCAGATTGAGATTGAGGATCCTATGTGTGTTAAGCCCTGGCCAGGGACACATCCTCTGAGGGTTCGTTGGTCGGCTTGTACGGCAACAATAATTTAATTAGCTCTGCTTGTGGCTTTTCTGATTGCACCCAGCCGAAATGGCGTTCCGTTTTAATTTTAAAGCGCTTCCTTTTAGCCTTAATGCTTGATTTTTATAATCGAAAACTTAAGGCTGCCAGCAGGTAGTTTAATATTGCTGTCGGTCTGATTAATATCCAATGTTGTACTAACACATGATATCATATCGATTCTTGCCAAAATTATGTATTCAAACAAACTGGTTTTTAATTGCTACATTTTTTAAAATCGAAATCAATAAACTCTTCTTAGAGTGATCTAATAATAAGTGGCTTAAATGGTCAATGCCTTGAATTGTATTTAATTAAACATTAGAAAAATACGTCTATTTAACCAATTAAAGTTCAATCAAGTTTATAACGCGAGTATATTAGCATGTAAATCTATTCATACTCGTGTCGGCGAGTATCCGAGTATCTGTGTCAGTTCAACAATTGTGGAGAGTCGGTCAATCCAGAGTGAGAGAACAGAACAAAAGCAGAATCGAGAGTGAAAGTGACAACACGCATATATTTACGAATATGTACATATATTGCATAACATTCGCATTCGCAACTGTGGAAATATTCAACATCATCATCATAATCATCATCAAGTCAATGTCTTATGAACGATAACGAAAATGCACAGTGGGATATAATATAACACTTAGTACTGCAGATAATAGCGATTTGAATTTTCTTAAAGTATAAATTTTAATCTGCTGTCGTTTATATTCTATAATAAATTAGTTATTGGACTACTTTTGTAATCAGCGACATGTGTAACGAGGCTAAAGTTCCACTGTGCGGCATTGGCATTGCTCACCTTGAACTTGAATTGTGTTACAATGCACTGCTTTCCATATCTATATCTATATTTATATTTATGTACATAACACTGTAACAACATCCGTGTGTGTGTGTGTGTGTGTGTGTGTGTATCCGAGTGCCAACATTTACATTTACGAGTATGTACATAAATGCACGGATAAGGGACTTACACAAGCGAAGCACAAAATGCGAACTGTACTCGTTTGTGCGAATAGATAGATAACTGAATAAATACTTGCTTGTACAAAATATATTTTCACATAAAATATTGGAGCTATGCCTTTTGTAAGTAGAATATTTTGATGTAATTATTCTTTTAATTTAAGCATAACAATTTTTTTTTTTTATCAAAAATTAGTGTTGAGTTTTTTTTATTGATTTATTCGTTGCATTGGGGAATAAAAAAATAAAATCCCAATCAGATAATAAGTTAATTTTTTTAATTAGTTGCGTTTAAATAATGACTTAACAGTAACAGTATAAATTCTCGTTTTAATTTAAAAATATTTATGATAAAATATATACAATATTTTTTTTTTAAACTAAATTATACTTCTTAAAGGGGTTATCAGTTTTACTACAAGTATTAGAACCACTCTTAATAAATAATAAACGGGTAGAGCTGTATATGTTTCTAGATCACTATTAGCTTTTTATATCTCGATCCACACTGTGAATGGTCTCATTTTAGCAGCTTTCGTTAACTAACCTGTCCCTTACAAAATACTATTAAGGCAAACCAATTATTACCTTTTAAATATTTTTCAGTTCGCATCGCACTTTTTCTTATAATTTCTGTTTTGTTTTAATTTTTTTCACACTTTATCCTACTCAGCAGATTTATGGCTATTAAAATGCTGCGTGCAATTCAAATGGGACCCATGCAAAAAAAAACTTAAGATCTATACAGAAAAAAACACAAAATTGCATTAAAAGATTTTAAGCTGTTTATATATTTAAGAGGCATATTAGCGGTGCCATTTTTATTGGGGGCAATTAAAGAGTTTGCCAAGAAATATTGCAAAATTTAGTGCATTGAAATGTTTCCCGAAACGGAAGGGAACAAATAAATACACAGACTCATATGGACACATTGATTTTCATTGGTTTTTCATGAGCTTTTTTATCAGCATGTCAATTTGTTTTGCCGAGACTTGCTCGGGTCCGTTCAATACAACACAAATTACACACCACATTATAAGACAATAAAGCACGTAGCACCGGGTGTCTGGTCACTGTTTAGTTCCGGCCAGATGGTCAGGACTTGGTTAGGCTACTCCGTGCTATCGACACTACGACAGACACACGTCTGACCAATTGAAAATTAATTTTTACACACTCAACAGACAATAATAAATTGACAAAATATGAGATGTTGTTACCAAAGGAAGATAAATAAATTGTTAAGTCTTAGAAAAGTTTAGTGTGCTTAATGTTTAATAGTAGAAGCTGTTGAAAATGCTAAGTATTCAGTTTAAGACTATTTTTATGCAAATTGTTATATGAGATGTTGTTACTAAAGGAAGAAATTGTTAAGGTTTAAAAAAGTTTACTTTGTTTAATATATTTTATAATACCTGTGTACGAGGGTGGGCTGATAAATAGTCGGCCTACCAAAGAAAACACGGTTTTTTTTTTCTTTTTCTTTTTTATTCTTCAACATAATCTCCTTTTAGATTAGACGTATGCACTTAGTCCAACGGTCCTCCAATTTTTTTATACCTTCCATAAAATATGACTGGTCCAGGTCCTCAAAATAGGCGTTTGTTTCACAGATCACCTGTTCATTCGACTGAAATTTCTTTCCACCAAGCCATTTCTTTAAGTTTGGAAATAGATAATAGTCACATGGTGCTAAATCTGGAGAATAGGGGGGATGTGGAAGAATTTCATAGTGTAGTTCACACAATATCATCATGGAAACAACGCTCTTGTGAGCCGGAGCGTTCTCCTGGTGAAACAGAACTTTTTTCTTCGCCATGTGCGGCCTTTTTTTCTTTAGTTCTGAATCGAACTGTCCCAAAAGGTTAGAATAGTATTCTCCATTAATTGTTCTGCCTTTTTCTAGATAATCCACATGAATTACGCCTCGGGCATCCCAGAAAACCGTTGCCATTACCTTGTTGGCCGACAAACCAATCTTTGCCTTTTTCGGCGCCGTTTCTCCGGTTGAAATCCTCTGCTTTGACTGTTCCTTGCTTTCTGGTGTATGGTGATGTATCCAAATTTCGTCGACAGTCACAAAACGACGCAAAAATTCATTCTTATTTGCGTTTAACAATGCCAAACTCTCCTTCGCAATGACCAAGCGGTTGCGTTTGTGTTCCGCTGTGAGCAATCGCGGCACCGATCTTGACGAAAGCTTACTCATATTTAAATATTCGTGTAAGACGTTTCCAACACGTTCACGAGAAATGTTTAGGGCCTTAGCAATCTCTCTCAGCTTTATTCGGCGATCATCCAATATCATTCCGTGGACTTTATCTACCATTTCTGGGGTTGTCACCTCTCTGGGACGTCCCGGACGGTCCTCGTCAAAAATGCTTGTCCGCCCGCGCCTATACTCAGCAGTCCAATATTTAATGGTCGAAATCGATGGAGCTGATTCCCCATAAACTTCGATTAACTCATTTTTTATTTCATCGTTGGATTTCTTTTTTAAAAACAGAAATCTAATGACAGCTCGATATTCTATTTTACTCATTTTGGGGACAATGCAAAAGTGACCATGCTAAAACTCCCGCCAAAATTACCAGAGTTGAGAAAAACGCCTAAAACTTTTTCAGCAATCAGCCGATAGAAAACACTAATCGAATAAAATATTTATGGGTTGTTTAAGATGTTTTTTTTGGTAAGGCCGATTACTTATCAGCCCGCCCTCGTACAGTAAAAGAATCTTTTTATATAAATTGTTATATGAGTTGTAAAGAAAGAGTATGACATTATTAAATATTAGAATAGTTTAGTTTGTTTAATATACATATAATAGAATCCGTTGAGAGTGCTAAGTATACCGTTAAGGAATCTTTTTATATAAATAGTCGAGTGGGGGAATATCATGAGCAATAGAATGTGTTTTAAGCAAACAACATAGTCGAGTGTGTTAGCTCGCATTTGTTTATAGTTAGCTCACAGTCAAACAACAGCTGTCTGGCTTGTGCTCTGTCCCTCTCTCTCTCCCGCGCTCTGTCTGGCATAGAGGTCGGTCTCGTCGCCCGTCCGTCCGTCCGCCTCTTTCCCCCTCTTATCAACGACAATTGGCACGTGTAAGCAATTTTCTGTTATAATCGGCAACAAATGCATTTTATGCAGTGCGCTCTCTTACGCTTGCTCTCTCGCCCGCTCGCTCTCTTTCTCTCGCATTGGCTGTGTACTTTGTTGTTGTAGTATTTGAATGCACTGTGTCAATTGAGTATCTCAGTTTTGTGGAGCTGCCTTGGCAACAAGTGTATGGTAGTGAAAACTGCGCACAAAATATAATATCATTCATTGCCTATAATTTATTCTTGTTTCGGCCAAGGGAAGGGGCAATAATTTTCATATTACGCATACGCAGTGTTGTGCAAGCTTGCCTCCCCAAACAAGTGCAAGAAATAATGTCTTGAGGTGTTGTCTATTTAACTGCAATCGTCGTTCGTTTAATTTATTGACCACGATACGATGATAAGCCCCCGGCCAATTTGTTCGAAGTGCAACATTTTGACTTATTAGGCAGATAATTATTCCGTTAATTTGGCTATTTATGTGCCACCTGCGGCTGCGGCTGCGACTGTGGCAAGTGTCAACTTCCCATTTCCTCTTTGATTTACAACTTAAGTGACTTTGCACATTTGCAATATGATAATTTTTGACAGCGCAATTCATAAATCATTCGCTTATTCACTTGTCTTCAATCTAAATAATTTGTTTAAACAATCATTGGGAAACAGTTTAATCAACTTTCAAGCTGCTGCAGGCGCAAAGTAATTAGGCAGATTTTTTAATTCAAATAACATGTAGACTATCAACGTGTGTGATATTAAGTGGATGTACATAAATTGTATCTTTATGGCCCACACTTATCTCGGCAAATCTGGTTTTTATACCCTCGTCGAGGGTAGTAAAACTCTGTCACGAAATGTGTAACGCATTGAGAAAAACGTGACTGCTGCCCATGAAATCTTGATTGGGATTTTGAAGTCTGTCCAGCTTCCAGCGTCCCCATTTGCTTGACTCTATCTCTCAGCATAACAGGTGATAATCCATCTGTATAATGTGTAAAGAAAAGTCAGAAAAGTGTATAAATATTTTGGCACGAACACCATCAATATATTATTTTTCTTTGCAGTCTAATCAATTCATTAACCTATTACGTAAGAACGAGTATTTGGCAAATATTCATGGGCTATTCAAATGTCAAAATAAATAAAGTTAAATGCATTTTTTGCAATACTCAGGCCCGTTTCTTCAATGTCTAAATAACGTGTTAGATAACTATTGAATGGAGAATTTGACGTAAAATGTATAGAAATTAATGTCAAATTTTAAACTATATGTTAAATAAAATTTAAATGGGCATTGAAAATAAGATAGAATTGACTGATCTAATCTAATATGGTCCTAAGATCTTCTTGAAAATGTGGTTGTTTTTTTTTTTGTGGAATTTTGAAATATATTAACTAATTTCAAAGTTCAACAAATCGATTTTCAAGAGATGCATGAACTACAAATTCCTCTGCTGAAGACCAAATGTGAGAGTCAATTTACATATAAAGAATTATGATTTTATACGGAAATCGAAAGTATTTTATTTTCACATACATATGTATGTGGCCTGTTTTTTTTTAAATGATTTGAAGTGACATCCCTTAATTATAATTCCATCAAATGGCCAAAAAACACTTCAACAAATCCGCAATTTTAAATGAACTCATCACACTACTTTTCCACAACTTCCTCTCTCTCTCTCTCTCTCTCTCTTAGACTGAGTATCAATAAACACTTAAGCCATTAACCACAATAGTATGGTATGAATATGTGTGTATTGATGTCCAGCGTAGATCAAAGTCCTGCAGTGTAATATCGAAAATCGAATCAGAGATTCATGCCAAGGGTTGGTCTACACCAAAATCAATTGACAGAGTTGTTGTTTAAAGGACACGGGCGTCATATCAACTGATTTATATCAGAGTCACAGCAATTAACGCGAATGTAAAGGGCGGTAATAAAAGCCGTGGAAACGGAACCGAACATAGCAAAAAGAAACCAAACCAAAATGAAACGAAACGAATTGAAATGAAAGACAAAAAATCAACGCTCGGTGCGATATTTTTGGGGCTTTTCATTCTTAATTTTACGAGCGTCAAACTCATGCGATGTCAAAATTGTCGAAAAGAAAACCTTTCGAGCAAATAAATATGTTTGTTGTTGCTGTTGTTTTTATTGTTGTTGCTGTTGTTTTAAATGTTGTACAAGTTGAACGTCGTCATCAACGTCAACGTTTTGGGGCGCTCGTAAAAAAGCGCAAAGGAAAATTTTACGATGCCACAGTCTAGCAAGCATTTGGCGTCTGTCTATAAGACGAATTACCGCTAAAGCAGAGCTAACCAGAGCGGGAACGAGACAGAGATAGATACTGAGACATAGAGATGGAGAGAGATAGGGGGAGAGTGTGAAAAACTTAACTAAACCCAAGGCAGCATTAGGCTATCGAAATCATGTATGAAATTAGTGAGTGAACAGTAGCTGCAAGTTGGCCAAGGCGCATTAGCCAGGCCTTAACCCTGCTGGCCACTTAAGCCAAAGCCAATTGCCAATTGGCTTTAATGACAGGTTCAAGCCAAGTAATTGGCTGAGTCCTTACACTTGCATGGATTTCTCACTAAAAAAGGGACATTCCACATATCTTTCTAAATGTATCTGAATATATTTCGATGCCTTGTCATCTCTCTGACACACAAGTTTAAATACTTGCCACTCACGGCACGTCACAGCGATAGAGACTTAGACACAGATAACACTGCCCACTGATAAGGCAACTTTGCGATGGTCTTATCAAAAAAAAAGGGCATTTAGCGTACTTGTGCAAACAGCCCTTAAGCTGATTATCAATGCCAATAAGTGATAAGCGCACATGTGTATTTGAAAGTGAAAGTGCTCGGGAATTTCAACGTGAGTTGCCGTAGTCGTCGTTGTCGTCGTCGTCGTCTAACACATGCCGTGACAAAGCGGGGGAACTTGGGGACTTGGACTTGGGAACAACTCGGCGCACGGCACAGTGACAATGTCACTCGCTTCTATTCGCCGTGCATTCAATGAATATTAAACCATTTCCTCAAGGTGGCGTCCCTATTCCTCGTCACAAACAGTTGCCAATTATGTATGATTGTATATAATACATTATTTTTATTACGGCAACTTTACATTAAATACATTTTAAAAATAAATGTTACCAAAAATTCATAAGTTGTAAAAAAAATCTTTATTGTTTCTTAAATTTAAGATAAAAAATTTAACAACACAATTTAAAACTTTTGCATGACAAATATGAACATTTCCAAAAAATATCGCCTGCTATATCTCATGTTTATTGCTCGTATATTGAAGACCTCAAAATTTGCACCTTCAACATATAAAAATATGACAAATTGGTTTTAATATTTTAGCTACTTTTATGAGTTTAAAAGCTGTTCAAATGTCGCATTCGCCCTGGAAATGTCCATTTAATAGAGGAATATGCGTTTATTCTTCAATTTATTTAAATTATTAAAATTTAAATTAAATTAAACTAAACATTTTTAATAGTTGAAAATAGTTTTGAAGTCCATTATATGATTTTATTTCAAATCAATATCATTATAAGTAAGACATTCATTTTATAAACAGTCGGTCAAATCGGAATTTCTCGTCCCCTCAGAAGGTTTCTAGCAGTTTAATTGTAATTTCTATATTTATAGAAAAGAGACAGCTAAACAATTTTCCCGACTAAAAATAGCACTTGTATCTTTTAAATTCCGTCTTATTTAGGGCGTTATTTATGCGAACCACAGATGCCAACAATTTGGACACTTCATTTAGTTCCCCAACCTATGGCTAATGACTCTTCAAAGAGCTAGCAAAGAATTCCTGCTTGAATTGTTCCTGAAATGCTTGCGCAATTTACAATGCTCAACTTTTGATCCGACGCCAATTATCAATTATGAAATTACAAACTATACAAGATTTATTTACAAAGAAAATAACACACTTCGACTTAATAATATATTTAAAGAAATAAATATATAATATATGTATTATTACGGTTGGTTTATGGGTGAAAAGTAGACACCTGACGTAACTGACATCGAAGCTAATGAATTGCAAAGGTTTATGGCCCAGCGATCGTAACACTCTACAAATAATACTGGAAACTATTCGTATATAATATATAAACATATTTAAATATATTTCTTTCAAATTACTGTCTCACTTTGGAATTTGGCTAATTGTTATTAAGTTATTGGACAGCCAACAGGAAGCCTTTGATATTTTCAAAAGGCGCCGCCAAAGCGGCCAACATTGTGACAATATTAGCGCCGGGTCGCCCTGACACCTTCTCAACTTAGTTGACATGCCCAGCACGTGTAATCCATAAACAATTTACGTAGTATCAAAGCGTGCAAAAAAAAAAAAAAAAAAAAAATTACACAAGGAATGCTTGGGATTGGTAGTGGGGTTGCACATGACGCCCTCTGCAAGTGATTACACTGAAAGAGCCTTTTATAAGTTGCGGAAATCAATATATGTAAATTGTAACGATTGCTATAGTTTACAAAATGATGCATTTTAGATTAAGTCCCTTCAAAATCAATATTCAATAAGATCAAAAGAAAATTATATTAATTTTAAGCTTTATTTTTAAAACCACTTTCCTATTTTTTTTTTATAGTGTACATTCAGTTCAAATATAGTTGCCACAGTTTGTCAGGGTTCGAGTCCCACAAGTGGTGAACGAATGAGATGATGATGGCTATTTCTGCTTTTCCTTCTTTTTTTGCCCTGCCAGCGTTTATAGAGTTCCCGATTTGCTTTGGGGTTGGCGTGTGAGTTTTGTTTGCTTAGTTTCAATTGCACTGATGGTATGACCTTTAAATTAAATTACCAGCAACGATTAAAAAGATTTTATTTAAGTAAATCGAATTACTTAACACTCTTTTTATTTTTAGCGTTCAGAATTTGGATTTCCAGAAAGGATTACTTGAGTCAATAGTGTTAAACTAAATGATCCATACTGTGAATTTCTGACCCACCAAATGGCTTGCAATCATCAAGCAATCATAAAATCCTATGCCAAAAAATATTTAAATACCAAAAAATATTTAACAATTTTCAACTAAAAGTAAAATACGTGGGCTTACAATGTTGCACGATGTAGAGACTAAAACAATTTGACAACAAATATATATAAATTTTGAATATATAGAACTAAATGCTTGGCATATGGCAGGAACGGAATTTTGAAAGTGCCAACTAAATAAGCACACGGAATACAATTACCAATAATATAGTCTATAGTTTAGAGTTTACATGGAATAAAGCTACCTAAGTATAGTTGATAAGCTGTCCTCGTTCTTAAAATATCTATTATATATTGTAGTGTTTCAAAACAGAAAATTTACATATAAAAACTTTCCCCAAAGAAGTTACATACACGAGTTTTTAACCCAGAACTATGAGCTATGAATAGAATTATACATTGCTTATTATTTCGTAAAAATAAATTCTTCTTTTTATGTTTAGTTATTAAAATAATACATTAGTTTAGCTATTTTATTATCTGCCCAAGTTTCAAGTTCAATGCAATTAGCATAACCATCAAGTAAATACAATGTAGAAAATGGTATTTGAAAGTTGTTCTAAATTCTTACGTATATGTTTGCTAATAATTACACTTGTCAATGCAGAGTCTAGTCTGGAGAGAGACAAGTTAATGACGTTTGATAAACACGAAGCCAAGGAAACCAATTGATAAGAAAACAACGAGCAGAGGAATGAAAACTTGCTACCCTAACAAAAGTTAATCAGCTTCTACTTGCAACTAGTTGCATACTTGTTAAGAGAATAACAAATCCGTATCTAATCTTTGCTAATTTGTATCCCACAATACAGAATCGAACTGGGGAACGAGTTTAAGTACTTAAAAAAAATATATAGATTTGTATATGTCGAGTCATAAAAATTAATCGACAGCGCGAGCTTGTTATTTTCCATAATAAAAATAAAAACTATATAAATGCATGCAAAAATGACGCATGATGGGCCAGGGAAAGGATAGGGGTTAAGGAAATGTATGTGGATATAGATGGCACGATTTTAACCCAAAAGCATTACACAAGTTCAAGTGAATTACGACTACAAGGAGATGACGATGTCGAAGTCGTCGACGACGACGAAGACGATGACGGTAACAACGACAACGAGAACGATTACTGAAATGACGATGATGGAGACGGAGCACGGAGCGAAAGAGAGGGAGGGAAGACGAGATGTTAACAAAGACAGAGAGAGAGCAGAACAAAAGCTAGACTTGTTCTTTATATATGAGTCGTAAAGTTTGCTGGTAAATGACAAACGTTTTAATTTTGAGATTAAAACTGCTTTCGTGCCAAGCTTAACAAGCTTAACTTGGCTAAAAGCAGCTAAAGGATAAGCGTTGCCAACTTCCGCCTCCTGGCTCCGTGAAGGATGCGTAACATTCCCATTCCCAACTACATTCCCATTCCCAGTCTCAGTCCCATCCCATTCCCATTCTCATCACTCGTAAAACTGCGCCATGCGACATGCACTTTTATTAGCGTTTACTGCATTTCTTGACGAATGCACAACACATGAAACTAGGGTAGAATATCCAGCGAATGGTGCACAGAGCTTTCTGCAAATGACCCAAAGGTAAAAAGAAAGAAAAATATAGAAAAAGAAAAGAAAACGGTTTAAGCGTAAAGCTAAACTTAGCGTTAGTGGCCTGCAAGATTTAGTGCAAGCCAATGAATTTTAAATGGGAAAGCGACATTGGAACTAAGTTTTAAAATTATAATTCTGAAGTCGAGAGACAAGACAATCCAAGAATTCCCTCGATTTCTCTCTAACCATCCTCCTATTTAATGCAAGCATGTTCCCCATTAAAATACTTTCTCCCGTGCTTAATCCTAAAGATATTTCCATTTCCTATCTAATTTAAGTGTCTCATTTCTAGTTCAAATCCATATATTTTTTACAAGACTGCTGACATTCCTGCTGTCACATTTAATGCCACAACATATGAAGACTTCTGTCAGCTAAAAATTCAAGAAAAATTGAGATAAATTCTTCAAATATCGAACAGATATTTAATGAGTTCAGTTAATATTATTTTAATAATAATATTCTTATGAAATATGAATGCTTATTTTTCGACCTACAAACAAGTTTTTTTTGCAATGTGAGAAAGCAAAGTTTTAAAATTTAAATCATTCCTCTCAAGTCGAGAAAGCGTGCATAAATTATATAAAGCAATACTATCTAAGAAAGCTGTGGTGTTCAAGTTTAAGATCTATCGATTTCTCAACATATTAAATCATCTACCTATTTAATGCAAGCATATTCCCTCTGTGTCTGTCTTATGCTCCATTAAAAAGATTTCTTCCTTTCTTTACTTCCAAATTATTTTCATTTTCTTTTTAAGTGTCTCATTTCTAGTTCAAATTCATATATTTTCTAGAATAGTTGAAGTAAACTAACAATTAAAGAAAATTTAAAATAAATTTATCATACTCAAATAAAACTCTTCAAAAATCGAACGGATATTTTATGGATTCAGTAAATATTATTTTAATAATAATATTCTTATAAATAAAATAGCTTTCAAAAGCTTTCTCCCTTTCTTTACTCTAATCTCCTATCCATGTAATATTTAAGTGTCGCATTTCTAGTTCAAATCCAAATATTTTTAACAAAACAGTAAACATTTCTGCTGTCACATTTGATGCTAGTACATCAGTTAAAGACGCCTGTAAACTTTAAAATATGTCACTGCGGACGGCAGTCCGCGCTAGTGACGAAAGCAGCACGAAGGTTGCGAAAGGCGACTAGCATATATACACAGGAAGAATGGAAAATTTGCTATGACTGTCCGATCAGGTCAATTTATATAGCAGTCGAAAGGTATCAATTTAACTTATAAATGTGCATACTAAGACTTTTAGAAGCTCACATAGTTCGTGAGATAAACAGGTGTAAGTGGGAGAGGCAAAATTGTAATGATTGGATAAAATGGGGCCGTTGCACAGTGGCCCAAATAGGCAATCTAGCGGGATATAAGTCGAATTTCAATTTTTGTATATTCGGGTTTTTTTTTATTTCTTTTGATAGACAACTCTTGTCATAGCTTATAAAAGCTTTTGCATGAGCTTTCCGGTGCATTCCTAATCGGATGTGAACTTCCAAAGTGAACATATGTTTAGCACGTGGCCTGCCAATATTTGACTGCATTCTTAAGCGTTTTTTGGATGAGCCAAATTTTAAACCAATTGTCAATTTCTTGAATCAATATCTTTTTTTCTTAATCAGATAAGGTATGTACTAAATAAAAATTATATGCTTGTGACCCGTCTTTTAATGTGTAGCTGTAGCAAAAAAAATGTGGTGAAAGTATGCCTTTTTAAAATACATTTTTTTATAGCGTATGCTGTCAACTTTGGGCTAAAACTAGCGTGTTCGGATCGGATCCGAGCTAATTTTAGCATATATGTAAAGTATGAGTCCTTGTGGTGTACAAATTTCAAAAATGTTAACCAACTACGACCAACTCTTAAGTCTGTTGCCCTTTTTAGGTGGAATGTCAGTTTCGAAGCGCTATATATGTATATTTATATTAATTGGCTTAACGAAAAAGTGGCCAAAAGTAAAATGTTAGCCATCAAAGAATTTGTATTTGGTATATTTTATAAAAATTACCTAGAAGAAAAAAACAAAAAGTTGAAAGCTTTCGTGGCCCATTTTACAGAAAAATGGAAAGCATGCAGATACAGTAGAAACTTTTTTGAAAAAAAAAATCAAAAATGGCTTGACATGCCTCTTTTTCAACAAAAATGGTTAGACATGGGCCGTCCCATAAAAAATTTTTGGGACCTCTGCCCCAAGACACAGGTCCGAAAAGTGTCGAGTATTGTTATTAATCATTTGTATGGGAGGTATGAGAAATGTTTGACCTAGAATATTGAATTAAATTTCGAGAGTACGTGAAGAGTGCATTGAAATCCTTAAGTTAAAATTTTCATTCAAATATCTCTTCATTTACTCGAGTTATTAATAAAATTCCGCTAGCAGAGCAGTTTGGCCCACTGTGCGTTGGAGCCTTTATGATTTTTTTTTTAATTTTTTTCTATTCTTATCAAAAATACGCGTCGAATAACACTCGTCTTGTCACTCGGCACTGCGCAAAATAGAAATATTTATTAGGTATGAAGAATTTAGCGCAATGTGCCGAGGGTCAATAATTTTATTTTATAATAATTTATATGTAAAACTTAATATTATTCGTCACAAAATTGAATATCAGAAATTTTGGGGCATGAAAATGTTTTCGACACTAGATTTTTACCTCGTAAAGAGGTTTGTTTTTATAAGATTTATTATACTTAGATAACAAATAATTTAAATTCTTAAGAATCGAAAGTATATATATTTAAGAATTTAGTAAAGACTATTTTATAAATAATATCCTTATGAAATATAAATGCTTATTTTTCGACATTTGAACGAGTTCTTTTTTGCAATGTGGCAAAGCAAAGTCTACAAATTTTAATTATTATTCTTAAGTCGAGAAGGTGCTAGGAATTTTTCTTAAGCTCCCTCGATTTCTTTCTAACCATCTACTTATGGCATATTCCAAATTTTCCTGCCGTAAGCCCCATTAAAATGCTTTCTCCCTTTCTTTACTCTGAAGATATTTGCAGATCCAGTTAAAGAAAAATTATAATATATTTATTATACTTAGATAAAATATTCATAGCAAAAATTATTCAAAAATCTTTTAAATATTATTTTATTAATTTAGTAAATATTATTTTAATAATAATATTCTTATAAATAAAATGTGAATGCTTATTTCTCGACATTAAAACTAGTACTTTTTTGTAATGTGACAACGTCTAAAAATTCTAATTATTATTCTTAAGTCGAAAAAGTAGCTAGAGGTTCTTATTAAGATCCCCCGATTTTCCACTTACCATCTTTTATTTAATTGAAGCATGTTCCATTTGTGTCTGTCTTATGCCCCATTAAAAAGCTTTCTCCCTTTCTTTACCCTGAAGATATTTCCATCTCCTCTTTAAGTGTCTCATTTCTAGTTCAAATCCAAGTATTGTGTGCAATACGGTAGACATTCCCATGCTTGCCTCATTGGCCACCACATTGCCCCCAGAACTCGATGCCAGCAATTCGTCTTCGTCGCAACTCCGTTTTTGCATGCTGCACATTCTGCCATCTGAGCTGCCATTTTGTGGATATTTCGATTTATTATTTTTTATTGTTCTTACGTTTTACGACCTTCCGGCTGCCAGCCCCCGGGCTCTCCTTTTTGCCGGATGCTGCGTCAATTCTACAGATATTCACAGATATTGCCACTTCGTTGGTTTACAGCCCTCTTTGCAATGCTCATACTCAGTCTCATTCATTTCTGCAGCTTTTCAGCCAACTCACAAATTTTTATTCAAATATTTTCTAGTGTTTTTTTATAGCTTTAACTAACTTTACAATTTGCTGTCACATTTGATGATACATCAGTTGAAGATTTCTGTAAACAAACAATTAAACAAAAAATATAAATATATTTACAATAGTTAAATGACAAGCATACAAAATTCTTAAGGAATCGAATATATATTTAATGAATTCAGAAAATTATATTTTTACTTCGAGTACTTTGCACAGACAATAGAGAAACCTATCTCAAAAAGTCAGGTAATGTAATTTTATTAATTTAATATTTTATTTTTTTTAATGCACCCAAACGAAAATTCCAGACACCTAATTTACCAATGAAACTAAGTATCGAGACAGCTAAGCAAATTATATTGAAATTTATATTATTGATACTTTCTAGAAATGATATGTGCTTATTACCTGACTGAATAGATAGTCTTTTCGATTAGAAGTCTGCAATTTGTACATTAGAATTAAAGCACAGTATCGAGATATTTGCCCATTTAAGTCTTTTATATACTAACTACTAACTGCATACTTATTTAGGAAATTTTGTAAATATTATTTCTAATTATAAATGTTGTATATAACATTATTAAATTAAAATTAGATATACTATATCCTGCTTAAATAAAACTTATTGACTTATTTATATTTAGTCTCAGAAAAGTCTTTAAAACCAGGGTTTGAAAATGCAACGCTAGTTATGAGAGAGCGTAGCAACATTTGTAGAACTTTTGCTGCTACGGAGTAGTTTTTGCGAACCCTGTTTAAAACAACTAACACCTTATTTTGTACAATTTATTCAAATTAAGATTAACAGACATATAAAATTGGTAAACTATCTATTTTTAATCTATGCTTGAAATATTTTTCTGCTTCTGCTTTGAATAAATTTTTCTACAAATTTTAGGGAAACAAATTTTTAATGTATCGCATAAAAAAGAGAAAACTATCTACATTTGCTTATGTATAAGCTCCAAGTAAATAGCCAGGACATGGTTATTGAAGGAATCTAGCCTGCGCACGAGCCTGTGCAGAGCATTGCAATGTGCCTCTTTCAAAGTCGGAGCCAAGGCAGCTCTCTAAAAAAAAGGCCGGGCAATGTAATGTCTGCAATTGGTACAAGGTTGTATGTACTCCACACACATATACATATATAAAATCTTGTCCTGGCAGGCCAGTGATGCGCTTGAGAAGCAGATGCAGCAGCTTCAGCCCGAACAGTGGCAACAGCAACGGCAACGGCAACACGAGGCACTTCGTGTTGCATGCAAACTCATAAAAAGGCGCAAAAAACAACGATGAAAACTTTACTAACGACTTAAGCGTCGACAAAACCGAGGACCAAGTCCTGTGAAAAAATATATATGAAAACGAAAAAGGAAAAACAAAAAGAGTACAAAACGATGCTGGCAAGGATTCGGATTCGATGTCGCAAGAGAGAGAGAAACTTCGAAAAGAGAGCGAGAGCATCAAATGGGTTTTAGCTGCACTTTGCACAGTAATAAAAGTAATAATACTCATGCCAGCAGAAAGCAACACCAATCCAACTTACATATATACTTCCCATATACATATTTATATATTTGTATATAAGTATATTCCTGTGTACTTACGATATGTATTGTATATAAAACTAGAGCTGTCTTTGTCGTGCGCAGAGAGTCAAAGCCCGTTTATGCGCGTTAATGGCATCGTTTACTGGCTAACTGTAAATGTGCCCCCAAATGGGTGTGGCGCTCACTGCTGTTGCAAGTGCAACTCAATGTGGCATCAATAAATGCACTTGCCATCAATGAGATGGGCGTTGCCAATACTTTCGAGATGCAATTCTCTCTGATACTTATTAGAAAGCTCATGCAAGATGATATGAAGTGTTAATTTTAAAAAATGGCAATGACAACTAGCTCCTGTATTTTATAATACAAACACGTAGGTTTTTATGTAGTTATGTTATTGTTATTGTCAACTTTAAATATTTAGGTATAAAGTTCCGACTTCCTACTATAATACCACTATCTTATGTATTCGATTTTTAAAAACGTTTTTAAAAATAGTTGCTTGTATGAAAAAAGTAGCTTATATAGAAAGAATGGAGCACATTCCTCCGGTTCATTATTTCGTTCTCAGTCAAAATTCTAAATTCGAAATTGTACAGTCTAACTACAGGTATATCGTCCTCTCCCACAAGTGAAGTGAACTCATGACAATGTACCATGGGTTCTGGTAATATTTCATTTTGAAATTAGCTTTTGAAATTGCTTTAAAAAAATTGATACTCTGTGTAACAGCGTAACATTTAGTAAAAATGTTGCATGCAGCCTGACTGCATATAATAAAAACGTTGCTTGTCGATCCGCAGAGTCAAAACATTAATAGAGCACCAACACCCAAGTAAAGTCGAATTCTATTAGTTTTAGAAGTGTATAAGTGTAGCGGTTTATTAAATGGTTCATTCGATCTTACAATAATGTTGACCATTAAAGAAAATGTTAAGCAAATGTAAAATAAAATAATGTTAGCATATGTAAATAAAGTTGGCAAATCTGATAATGGGTTCAGGACCACACAACTGCCACGCACTCTGATTCTGTCAGTTATATTTTAAATTAAATACAAGTCGCAACACTCTGTCTTTCTTTTCTATTTGTACAGTACAATGAAAATTTAAATGAATAATGAAACTGTAGTTGCTTCTACAGAGAGTTGCTTATACAGAGGTTGCTACAATAGAATGTTGCTTGTATAGGAGTTGCCTATACACATATGTATGTACATAGAACTCTTACTGTATTTTGCACTTAATTAAAAAAAAATCCCGGATTACTTAACACCGTGTTTGATTGATTTTATCTCGAAATCCCGGATGTTTTTCTGTGTGCATAACATTTAACTAGCATTTATGTCATGGCCGTTAGCTCCTGTTATTTTCGTTAGCTACTTTATATATAAAATAAATAACTCCATGAAAACGACTCTCCAAATTAAAAGTGGAAAAAACCAAAAGTTGTGATCTATTTTTATCTATATAGGTTTAATTTTCAATATAAATATAGATACAACTTACAAAATTGTGTTTGAAACCATATTAACCAACAATTATGTTATTGCATTGGCCTAATAATTATTTTAATGATTATTTACAGTATTAGTAATAACTTCATATATATTGACAATTTAATTACACAAAACTGACTGGATTGACCAGCTATAAACATATTGTTTAATAGTGAAAATAAAACTGCCTGAAACCCACAGCTCGATACTTGCTAAACACCAAACTCATTTATTTAGAAAATTCTTTTTCTATGCAATGGCAACAACATAAATGCAATAAAAGCCTGACCCAAACAAATTGGCCAATCAAATTGCTTGTGTTGTTGTTGTTGTTGTTATACTAAGCCAACAATAAATCAATTTATTAAATTTATATGCGGCTAATAAAATAATTTTTATGCATAAAATGCAAAAAAGCAAAGACCAATAAAAATAAAAACACAAATTTACAAATGGCTTAATTACTAAATTAGAATAGCAAAACGAGAAACGAAAACAACAAAAACAAGAACATAATAGAGTCAGCGACATAATATGTACAAATATGCACTAATACATGCATAAGCATACATATGTATACAGCGCAAATTATGTAAGCTAAACAACAGCAACAATAACAGCTGCAATGAGTACAGCAACAACAACAAGCATAACAGCTACACACGCAAAGCATAAAACACGTTTCACACACACACACACATACATGCATGCAGGCAAAGAGTGAGAGACCCAAAGCGTTGCGCTCACCAATGCAAAACGTGCTCCACAAGCCTCACACCAACAAGAACAACAACGCAGCAGTTGCATGCAACACAGCAACAACGACAACAACAACAACAGCGAGAGCAACATGAAAGGCGAAAAGGAGAAGAGAAACATAATAAAACGGGCCAATGACTATGAAGCTCCGCCTACTACGGAAACTACCGACGGATGACGACGATGACGACGACGACGACGGCAGCGCAGCTGCTGCCATTTGTTCTCGGTGTTGTTGTTGTTGTTCATGCTGCTGCTGCTGCTGTTGTAGGTAAAAAGAAACGAAAAAAAAAAATGGCAGATACAACGAACAGGCAGAGACAGCATAATGGACATAACGAACACAGCAGAAGAACAAGAACCAAAACGACCACTAGATGAAACTGAATACATTGCGACGAATTAGAGTTCCATTTATGCATGCATAAGTATACATATATATAAATACATACAAATACATATATGTAACTACTTTATGTGGCTGTAAGAAATATCTAAAATGTACGGAGTATAACACATTTAAGTAGACATTTATAATCTCATAAAGTACTTGAATATTTTCATTCGACACATAAAAATGTTTTGATCAAGCCGACGTAAGTTTATTCCATCTATGAATATGTAAATGTACACACAAATATGATCAGGTGAAGAGAGAATATGATGACTTTCATAAAGATATTTAGATAGATTTTAAATTGAGTGTGTAACATTTCGCTAATAGATTAGAGGTAGTATAAGCCTGTTCTAATATAATTGTTTTACGTAGAAGTAGAGTACAGCAATCGAATTTTAATTAATTTCAACCATTGGGATGTAGAATATATTGTATAAAACTATTTTAAACTAAAGCAATAAAAACTAAATTCTAAACAGAGCATCAAAAAACTTAGGTTATAAGTATACAACATTTAATCCAATCAAATATTAGGGCCCGCAATAGAATAAATCCAATAAATTAGTATAATGTCTACAATTTTGGGACCGAAATAGATTTACTAGGAATTCAATTATTTGCCACCGAATAGAAAAATAGATTGTAAATGAGTTTTCTCTATCTTAAAATTAATTTAATTTACATACGTATTTTAGCGAAAATTTTAATATTATGTTTCGAAGATATTATATCAATTTCAATCTTTATTTATAAAAAAATTTTTTATAACCTATTTATTTAACGCCCAAAAAAAGCTTTCATCTTAGAGTTGCTTTTATAATCAATCTCATAAAGTGCTTAGTAACAATAGAAAGCTTTCAGAATGCTTAACTGTACTATCCTATCAACTGTACTTCTCCTATCAACTAAACGAATTTTTTATCGAAAGGCCCATAAAGCTGAAAAAGAATTCTTTGTCATAAGAGAATGATTTAATTCTTCGACAATTAGTTTTATCTCTGAGTATTCGCACGGGCTGTCAACCTTTTCCGCTATGCTGATCTCGACACAATCTGCAAGGGGTAAAACAGAAGCAACTGTATGGTATTGTATTACATTTTCTGACGACGTTTTTACCGACATGTTTACATTGAGATCGTTCAGCGTTGACTCTCTTTATTCCATCCCATTCTAAATTGTGATTGCTTTATGAATGTCGTAGGGTTTGTTTTCTTTTCAATGGCCGGCGTTGGCGAAACGTAAAAAACGCGAGCGCAGCTGAAATGAATAAATATTACGTATACGTCGCATTCGCATTGTACGAAAATTGTTTTGGGCTCCATTTGGGCTTTATTTATTTATGTTGATATTTCGAAATGTGTCTAAGCTGAGTTGTTTATGGCGATCGGATGCGCTATTGAAACAAACTTTGTATTTAATTACGAGGGACACTTATGAATGAATGAAATAAGAGTAACTCGAATGTTTAACATAAATAATCGGCTAAAGTCATGAATTTCCTTTGTATTCAATTGCAGGCCAAGATGTTTTCCTAGACTATTGTCAAAAGCTGTTAGAAAAATTTCGTTATCCGTGGGAGCTGATGCCGCTCATGTATGTGATATTAAAAGATGCTGGTGCTGACATCGATGAGGCTTCGCGTCGCATCGAAGAGGGTAAGCCAAAAGAAAAAACATAAAAAATAGAAAACAAGAAACTTTATCACAATAAACTTGTGCACTCTATATGCTACAATTATTTCGATCTGATCACACCAGGTCAATATGTTGTGAATGAATACTCCCGTCAGAACAATCTGAATATTTATGACGGGGGTGAGCTGCGCAACACAACGCGGCAATGTGGATGATAATTTTTCTATTAATTGCATTATGAGAATTGCCGAGAAAAAATAATAATAAAAAACAAACTTTGCTTAGCTATGTATTTATTGTTTTACGTCTACATAATACATCTTACCGTTAAATAATTAATACTTAATACTTAGCTTAAAGCTTCAACAAAACGCGCGCGAGTTAAAGTAAAGTAATGTTTCGGATTAAAAGAAAACTCTGTAAATATTTCGATAATATCATAAGAAGGCCACACTTACTACTTCAACTTGGAAATACACGTATCTTCAATCAACAAACCAAATATATAAGTGGATGCAACCTATTCGCTCCCATTCTTCAATCAACATACCCTGATGATGATATCCCCGTCAACCTACCAACTTATCTTCAATCAACAAACCCCAAACCGATCTACTCTACAATCAACATACCCTTTTTGGACTCATTTCAACAATCAACAATATCCTTGAAGCTGCCACGGAAATAAGATGAACAGTTGTCCAATCTATCAATCAATCAACAAATCTATCGTTTATGTCATCAAATCAACTAACACGTGCTAGAAGTCTACCCATCGGTTGTTTAGCTTTAGTTAACACATAATCTATAGTTTTGTTAAGCTAGCTTAAGTTTAGTCGAGTCTGCTTAAGTTAAGATTCTAAATGCGGTGTCTTTGTAGTCTCACAAATTTATCCCTTATAATGCAAAATATACAAATATAATTTATTTAATATTTTAGTTACCTTATTTTAATGAAAAGATTTAGCGTGGCAGACTCAAGTAACTTTAAACAGTTTATTATTAAATTTAGGAAAGAAAGAACTTTTAATGACTATCTCACAGTTTTCTGAAATAACAGACTCTTATCTCGTATCGCCCACACTTTTCACTTAGAAATTTCAACTAAATATTGCCAAAACTCTAAAGATCAATATACCTAATTAAAATTAGAAAAAGAATTGAACGTTTTCAAAGTCAAGCCCTATAACGTTGGTACTTGAGAATCATATTGTTGTGAATCGCTGCACAAATTAAGCAGATCCGATGTTAAATATCTTGTATCCACTGTGTGTTGTGTGAAATATACAGAATACTAACGATTATTCAGTCTTGCGAAATATAATTGTAATACCTAACGATACATACAAGCTATTAATTACTTAAGTACGAGTATGTATAAATATTGTTATCGATTTAAGCAGTTCATAATTCACATGCCAAGTTACAACAAACAAAAATACTATAAAAACATTACAACAAAAATTTAAATTAAATGTAAAAAAAAATAAAATATTTTCCTCAAACAAATCGATTCGGTTGGCATTAAGAGCAATCGATCTCTATTCGCACCTGAGAAGAGTTACTTTAAGCTTGGAGGGGAATCAAATATAATTTCTGGTAGTACATAAAATGGGAAATGGGAAATTGCCTCACTGAGTTGCATTGGAGGCATCAGCTGCCGTTTGTTTTTGTGGATGACATTAAAAACTGTAACGATTGCTTTCTCAAGTTGTTGCCATTTCACCAGAACCGTTACACGTCCCAGCATTTCACTTCACAGCAGCAGATGAAACCGGGCAACTGGCAGTTGGAGCTAGAGTCGCAATTGAAGTTGGAGCTGGAGCTGGAGCTGGAGTTGGAGTTGGAGTTTGGAACTGGCTGTTGTTGTCGCCGGTGCTGGCATCGTAAATGCATCATTAAACCGAAAAATGCATGCGAAAAATTTACGACATTGCCAACACCGTCAGCGTCACTGAAAGGCTTCAGCTTCCAGCTCTCTTTTTGCCACTCTTTCTGTCTCTCTCTACCCATCTCCCGCTCCGACTCCATTTGTTGCCCAGTTGCTGGGAAAGCTGCCAGGTAGTAGCTACAATAACATCCAGCATCGTTCGCTGGCACTAAACACGTCCAGGTAGCATCGAGTGATGCAGGGGCGAAACTGCAGGAAGGGCTGGGAAAAGGAGAACTCTTATATGGTTGGTGGGTGCGATGCTTGATTATTCCGGGTAGGCAATGCGACGTGTAAATGTGTGCGCTATAAAGCTTAAAAGTGTTTATGCTTCAATTGCTAACGGGGGATTGCGATTGAGGGGAGCAGATTGGGAAAGATTGGAAACTACGCGAAGTAATTTAAAAGCACTAAGCTGTTGAATTTTCTAAAGTATTTTAAGCCTATTAGATATTACGGATTAAAAGCAAACTATTATTCAAGCATAAATTGGGAACCCTATAATGGAAAAAATAATTTTATTTTAATAATAATATTGCATTGGAAAAATAATTTTTATTAGTTTCATAAATTTAACAAGTCAAAAGAATTCTGTATTCATGCGCAGCTTTTATCATATTACTAAATAATTTGTTAAAATATCGAATTGACTGTCCATCACTGTACATAATCGTGTACATCATGTTGTGTTAAGTATTTAAGCTTGTGTACTTTTAAAATTAACTATTGATGTAGTATCGTTAGATATCCAAGAATCTTTTAAAAGAAATATTAGGACTTTTTTAAAATGGGTTAAAGCACATTGTCCAATAGAACACTTAGACATCAAAGACCTTAAGGTCTAAGGATTCAGAAATATAGGTTATCGCATTAAAAAAAGGTTAAATTGTACTTTCAATAGTACAGATTCTACATATACTATAGATAGAGTTTCAAAAAGAACATTATCGATGAAAGCCTTTAACCTATCAGGTGTTATACATTTCAAATGTATTCAAGAAACCTATCAAGTAATACGCATTAAAGCACATTATCCGCCAAAGCTCTTCTGTAATGAACTACAAGTTTATTTGATGAAAGCTTTGAAATGATTTAAATAAACTGTATAAGCTTTTAAGCTTATATCAATCTTTGGTCACTCAATGCTTGCTTCTGGTCATTGTTTATGACCAAGCTGTCGCTCTTTATGAGCTTTTACGCCCATTTAGGCAAATGAGTCAGCTTACATCAGCTTTTATTACACATTCCTCATACTTACTTATTTCTGTCATATTTTAAGCATAGTCTCTTCTTGGTTAACACATAAAATAGACTTTAGACTCAATATTTTTTCTCCATCAGGATTTAACCCTTGCTCTAGGCGAACATTCTACAAATTCCTTCAACTCACAGCTCGAAAAATTGAGAGCTGGAAGTCAACATTTGCCAATGCTTATTAAATACTATAGAAAAACGTTACCAAAGTCAGTAGAAGTAAAAACAGCAGCAGGAAGCAAAAAATTTCAACTTTACGACTTCATATTGTGGGCGGGTCGTAAAAAATGTGCAGCGTCAACTTCGAGGACAAATACTACTGACATTTTACAGCTCTACAAGTAACATGTATGGCAGAACTAGCTTCCACTTCTGCCAGATATCAGATATACAAATATACTCCCATACTCGTAGATATGTATGTACGTCATATACTATATAACAGAGGGAAAAAAGAGCAATGATGTATTAGTGTTGATTCCTGGCTACTTCTCCCATCTGCCTAGCTTAATAATAAGCTGCCCAGTTTGTCATAGTAGAACGTCAAGAACGTGGCCTGGACATGGCGCTTTTTCTTCCATTAAATTGACCGAGCTTTAGCTGATTGCCACTGTCATCTGTTGTCGCCTGCTAACCCAGTCAAGTGTAAATTTATTGGCCAAGGTTTTGTGGCCTGCAAACGGGCTGATTAAAAATCATTTCATGGCGTAGCTAAAGGAAATATCCTAGAATTGAATGAAAAACAGTAGCTAGTATTAAAGCTTTTGCTGGTATTGCTAATTTTATTCATTTAGTATTTTAATATTTTATATATTTTCATTGACTTTTAAGAAAATGAAAGTTTTAATATAAATCTCTAGGTCAGGGGCTTATCTTAAAAGATAAAGTTAAATTGTGATATTCTATTCTTAAAATCAATAAATGTCTCAAATCTTCAAAATTGTTTTATTATGTTAGGCAAGCCTCAAAATTTAGCAGTCGCTTAACAGAGTTTTAATATGTAACTCATCATTTTCATAAATGGAAATTCACATTAGGGATTATCAGATATTATTCAAATCTAAGCGAATTTCGGATTCAGTTACGGTTTTGGTTATGCTTACATTAAGGTAATACATAAACGGCTACGTAAAATTTGTACACATCGGTTTTTTTTTATTGTTTTCTTTTCGAAATATCGATTTGATTTCGGTTCAGAAAAAAGTAGTTTTGAGAATTTAAAACATGTGTAAATTTAAAATCAAAAATTCTTTTATTTTAAAAGAGAAGATCTCTTTATTAAGGCCAATATACAAATTAGAAAAAATAATCAAATTAAGTTTGAAAACGAATTGAATTTTATGCTTTATTTCTGTCTAATAATTTCTAATAATAAAAAGTTTGGTTAATGTTACGGTTTTAGTAACAACTACCAATTTCAATCGGTTAAGACCGCTTAACGGTTATGGTTACAGTAACATTTTTAATTCCTTTTCCAAAGTTTCTTGCCTCAATTAGCCAGCACTCGATGGTCGCAAATAAACTTTGACCTGCTGTTTAAGACGCACTCAGTTAATTGATGCCAACTCGACCCAAAATTAATGTTGGGTTTGTCCGAAACTTTACGACTTTTTATTTCGCCAAATTGCAGTGGAGACTTGCATTAGTATTAGTTGCAACCAGGTTTAAACAGGCCTTAACCAAATACGAGTATATAGCGAAGTTAGGCTGGGATAGAGTAGGGTTGGGTTGGGTATGGTAAGGTAAGGTAAGGTAGGGTTGGGTTGGGTTGGATAATATGTACTTAGTTAGGCACATGGGTACACATATACTTAGAGAGAGAGAGGTCTGCGTATGCCTTTGGCACACTCATGCGTAATTCTCCGGTGTGCTTGGCTCTGTTTAATGCATTCTGCAGTTGGCGGAAGAAAAAATCCCATTAAAATTAAGTAAAATTGCACCAGCAGCAGCAGCGGCAGAGGCAGAGTCAGCAGCGTAATCGTAAAAACTTGGCATTTTGATGTTGCACCAAGCAGTAAAATTTTGAAAAGTTTTTGCCACGCAGATAAGGCGAAGGGTGGGTGCAAGGGGAGTGGGAGGAGGGTGTGTAGGGAGGAGCAGCAGTAGACAAAGGTTCTGCCTCTTTGCCAGCTGTAGGAGATATGGGGTCTGGGCATCACAGCTGTGGCATGAGGCTCATGCGAAGGTTGCACATAAAGTGCATACCGAGGCGCCCATGGATAACCCATATGTGCATGTATGTGTGTCCACATGTGTGTGTGTGTGTGTATGCTTTTCAAAATGGCGCATCCTGGGAGCGGGGGCATAGACTTTTAGTGCCGGGCATAGTTAATATTATGGCTCCAATAGTTTTTAAGTTATGTGGCAAGAAAAAGTGTGAAACCCAGCAATTTAACGATATAAGCCATAAACTTGAACTCGTGCGAAGGCAACGCTCGAAACGACAGAACAACACATAGATATTATTATTAGTTCTTTCGTCATTTACATAACCAAGGCTTGTCTAACCATGTATAACCATATAAACATGAAGCAATCATAAATCTTCTGGTTATTCATGGTTCACTTAATGTCAAGGTAAAACTTATTTAAACCCGTTATTTGAGTAGTTTATTAACTTTTTCGGGGGCTGCCAACAATTGGCGAAATATTCAAATGATTTCTGTACATTTCATACATTTAGTTAATCGCTTTCCTCGTTCTTCGTTTTCCACAGCGCGTGTAGAAATTAACCGAATTATAGCGCAAATCAATATCAACTACTACAAGGCCATGGCAATCGATCTGCACCTGACCGGGGTGCCCATGTACCTGACCATTCCCAGTATCGATTGCGGAGCCCACTTCACGCACCTGCCGTTGACGCACATCCGACCGCCAACGCCGGAGCCCCTGGCCCTCAGTCGGACACCGCCGAGTCCCGGAACAGCCGCCCTAACCGTATCCAATCTGCACCAGAAACACTCGAGACCCACGAGCAGCAACGGCACCGCTCACTCGGCTGCCTCGCCCACGCTGGTTACAACAGCTGCAACCATTTCCTCGCCCGGCCATCAACAGCAGCAACAACCACATCACCAACACCAACATCAGCAGCAGCAGCGGCAACAGCAACGATCTCGTTCCGGGTCGCCCACAACGCCGCCGCCGGCGCACAGCAGCAGCAATGGCGCCTTTCATCATAATCATCACAGTCATCATCATCATCATGGCCAGCATCTGGTCAGCTCCACGTCCGCCGCGGCCGTTGCAGCGGCAGCAGCCGCCACGTAGCAGTATCGCAATGTTGCCGCCGCTGCTGCAGCAGCCGCCGCAGCTGCGCTCTTTGTGTAAGTAAAGACGGCAGCGATTATTGGCCAGATAGTACAATTGGCCACTTTAGATAACAATGGGAATGAACAGAACGAAATGTTTGGGCTGCCGAAAACTTAATACTCTTACAGTCAGCTATGAAATTAAGAGTAAACTGATCTTAAGCCACATTTGCTCAGACATGATATTATAATACTCTTCATTTTCCGCATAATATAATACATAATAAATCATAAATAGCATTAAAATGCATAACTAAAAAAATTGATCTAGTAGCAGCTGTAAATTATAGTAAGCTGAACTGTCAGCTAGACGATAGATTGAACCAGTATCCAAAACAATTTGTCAGTCATTATGCGAAAACGCTCTTCGTCTGCCGAATAAAAAATATATCGAAAGTAAAAAGAATTAATACTTCATAGTAAGAAAAATTGCTTCAGTATAAGCTATATTATTTAGGAAACTAAACTATTAGAGAGAGTAAACTAATTTTTTTAAATACAGAATATGAGTCATCAAATGATAGCACTCTTCGTTTGCCGACTAATACATAAATACATAATGAATATTTAATAGCAATAAATCTATAACTAAATAAATAAAATAACTACAATAAATAATAGAAAATGAAAATGTATAACATCATCAAAAAAAAAATTGCTTCAGTATCAGCTGTAAATTTTAGGTAATTGTGATAATGCTATTTAGATTTACTCTATCTATATTAATTTACATTATATCAGATTGCAATAATTAATACATAAATAATAAAAAATATAAAAGAATATATGGGCATTTCCAGAAAAAGGTCCACCATGACGAAAAACGTAAAATTGATTAAAAACTCACATCTTGTGAAATTTTCTTCCAAAAATGTATTCAAGTTATTTGTTTTATCAATATACGCTAGAAAAAATTCATTAGGATGAACATATAGATTCTACATTGGAATAAATTCACTTTTTCCATATTTTTGCCTATTTTCTTAAAAATTGATTTTCAAAATGGACCGTTTGTATTTTACCGATTACACTAAATATACACTAAAATATACAAAACGGTAGTTACATATCAAAATTATTTCTAAAATGGAAAACTACATTATTTTATTATGGTTTAAGAGTATTTTCTTCCAAATTACTCGCCACATTTCGCAGACTTTCGCATTTGTCAAGATGAAGTCAAAAATGACTTCCATTTTTGGTCGCGTTCGCGATGGATTGTTTTCTATAAATAATTAAAAAACGACAGGTCTTCAAAGATTGTCTTTTATCACAAAAATAGAGTTGATAAAATGCATTAAACACGTGAGAAAACATTTTTGAAAATGTGAATTTTTGCCATTTTTTTTTTCATTTAAAGTCGTGCGAATATCGAGTTCGCGATCCTGGAAATGCCCATATGCATCAATTGCATCACCGTATAGCTGAATAAGGTAAAGTTAACTAAATTTAATCAAACTTGATCAGTCATGATATGAACTCTTTGGCCGATAAATTATTCAATCAATAAGGGTACTCAAAATACGAAAAATATAAAAAGATAATTTAAAATGAATTCACAAATATATAGTAGTAAACTGACCTTTTGGGTCATTTTATCAGACATGAAATAATATAATTAAGAGCTTGCTTCGTGTTGCCAAAACTTAATTACTATACCGATCAAATATTCTATTCCTCAGGAATATTCATATCAATGCAAAGAATGGGCATAAGTAAAAAATCATTTGTTAGACAAGCAACTGGTTAAAAGAAGGCCTTAAAATTCTCACAGTCGTATTAAAACTAAAATTTAGTTGCATGAACAATAAATCAAGAGTGTTTGAATATTTGTTAAAAGAAAAGTTAAACAACAGCTTGAAAAGGGTATTTAAAGTCCGAGGCAACTGCAGTTTGAGATGGAAGATGGAACTTATTTGGCATGCAGGACCAGGCGTGTGGCCTTTAATCAAATCAATTTCGCAGCATAGTTTTATGTTTACAATTTAAGTTGGTTGCCTGTTTGCTGCTGCAGCAATGCTTGCCACTTGCCACTTGCAGTTTCCATTTCAACATTTCTACATTTCCATTTCCGGCGGCTGCTGCCATTCCTTTAGCCTTTCCGTTGCATTTCCGGACTGCGCACGAAAGTATGCAATGGCTTTTTCATCATTTGGCCTGATGGCTGCAACGTGGCAACAAAAGCTTTTCATTCAGTTGCTGTTGCTTCTGTTGCTGCTGCTGTTGCTTCTGTTGCTGCTGCTGCCACAGATGAAAAACAATTCCTTTTTGGCTACCCTCTCCAAACCCCGTAAGTGCTGCCAAGCTGCTTGTGCTTTTGTGCTGACAATTGAAGCATTCGTCTTTTGGCCATTTGTTTGTCGTCGTTGCTTAATTTAGAGGCAAGTGTTAAATTTCCATGCTGGCTGGCATTTTAGTTTATATTATACGCTCCTGAAGCTCATGCTTCCACATTTTGTTGCCTTTTGTGTGTGTGATGCCTTTGCTTTAATTAAAAACTCAAGTGGCGTCAGCGACGCTGAGAAGGCGGACTCAGGTTTCTGGGATGGAATCTCGGGTTGCTCTGCTGTTATTTGCTCTTGCATTGGCATTTATGTTGTTGCCACAAATATCACAGATATCATATAATGCGTTGCCCTCGAAATGCACATCAAAACTTTCGCCTGCTTACCACAATTTATGATGCCCGGACAACACTTCAGAATGCATATTTCAATGTGCCTGTCTGGTCCAAGGTAATAAAATATACGCATTTTGCAACAACTACAACAGCGACAACAACAACTACAGCGACAACATCGCCATCTAAATCTTGTCTAGAACTGTGCTGTTTTCCGTGCTATCCTTCGATTGTTTGTGCGCCCTTTCGGCACATTAAAACCTCAACTCAACTCAACTCCACTTACTCCAGCTTCTCATCTCCTGTGGCATTCCGCATCAAAGGCGCGTCGTGAGTTTTTACGAGTGCATCATAAAACTGGAACGCGAAAAAAAAGGAAAAAAATAATTTTGATTTTTTTTTATATATATAGTATACTTTATATGTATAGTATTTGTGGATGCCTCTAAGCCTAGGCAAGGCTGCAATTAAATGGTACAGGGCGACTACAAAGTCAAAGACAACAAAACGAGCAGGAAATCGGAGGCAGGAGAGAAGTTGCCCATGATAAGAGAGGGAGAGAGAGAGAGAGAGATGAGATGCCTTGACGGGGGCACATAAAACTATCACAGAGTTCATTTAACTCCGTCAGGTTTTAGAGAGAGAGTGAAGAGGAAGCCACGTTGAAATCAAACTTATCAGCAAAGCAAGCGAAAATCAACAACAACAATTATTCAACTGCAAATGCAGCGGCCATAAAAAGTGCCAAACAATGCCAAACTTTTACGATCCTCTGAAGCTCCTGTGGCAGGAGCAGCTCCTGAAATGCATTTCATTTGTTTCACTTCACAAACACACACTCACACTCTTAAACACACACACACACAGTTTGACAATGGCACTTCAATTCCCTGACCTTTTTCTCTTGACTGCTGACTGTTGGCCAAAATGGCAATAAATGCATAAGTTTCCCATTTAACGATATTTTGTTTCCGTTTTTGGCGCAAATATCATCAAATTTTGCACACCTTCTGGCTGTAAAATGCCAATGAAAAGAAGAAAAAGAAAAGAAATGCATTTCATTTTATATCCCTCTCACCTTCCCCAACCTCCCTCTTTATACTTTTCTTTCATTTTTTTATTTGCAAGCGCTTTTTCACATCTAAGCAAATAATAATATGAAAATGTTGAGTATATTGTGTTTAAATTTATTGACAGATGTCGGGAAAGTGACAAATTGCTAGAAAATTAAAAATATTATTGCTCTGGGCCCATTAAAGCCAAATTAAACTGACTAATTTCGACATTGTGACAATATTTCTGTTCATATAATTGAAAAAGACACTAACTGGACATTGAATTTTTAGCATTTATTTAGTTCAAATTGTTGAATTGAAATTTGAATTATAGCATCAGTTTAAGTTATTTCACACACAGATATACATTTTAATAAGAGAAAGATTTTTATTAAATGCTTATTACTTAATATTTTTATTAAAATAATCTTGGAACATATAATTATTTGTTTATTATGCTATTAGTTTGTTTTTAGATCTTATACAAAATTTTAATCAATCATAAATTTTTTAAATTACATCAATACCAAAGATAATATTTTGAGTTATCATTTGGTTGTTAAATTAATATATTCGTAAATGAAAACAAACATCTATGAGAGTGATACATATTTTATAGAATTTCAAACTTTTCGAATCGATTACTTAAAAATATTTCACAAGTCTCACAGCTTTGTGCGATCTCACTTGAAGCACTTGAAAGATCACTTGGGCATTTTTTAAACAAAATTAAAAATGAATGTGTGTGTGTGTAGAACAATAAATAACATACAATATATTCAATGCTTTTGTGTTGTCGCACAATTTCCGTTGACTTCTAATTTCCGTTGAGACGTCGTTAAAAAATGAAAACAAAAAATACAAACAGCAAATCCCTTGGTTTTAATGGTCCTCTTCTCAGTCATCATCACCCATCGTCAGCGTCATATGCCTCGTATTCGTATTCGTATTCGCTTTCGAGGTCGAGGCGGACCATAATAAATGCAATGCTTACCATAAAAATAAAATAACAAAAAATATAAGAGAACAGGGAAAAGTTATTATAGTTTTGCGAGCGAGTTTCGGAGTTTCAGCTTTAGCTTACGCTGCTCGAATTTCGCTCTCTCCTCTCGCTCTTCTTTCCACTGGTATCCCTTCTGGGCCCCATCTACATCTACAATTCGGCTTGTTTGTTTATTATTGTTGTTCGTCTTTCGTCTTTCGTTATGTTTGCGTGTTGAGAGCGCTCTCCGGTTTTTATGGTGCCACGTTACGCCGTTTTTTTAGTGGACACGCATTATTAAAAAATAAACAATATGTATGCTCTGCATACAGAGCCAGAACCAGAGTCACAACTCGAATCGAATCGAATAAAGCGCTCCTGCCTTCCCTTTGCACTTTTGTCTTGTTTTTTAGCTACTCATTTTTCAGTGGAAAATTTTGTGGCGATCGTAAAAAGTTGAGTTGAGCAAATAAACAAATCTACAACGTATTCAGAATGCTCTATCAAAAAGATTTAGATCGAAATATAATTTATCAGCTGCAGAAACAATTTTGATACATTTAGTAACAATTGTTCGATGTAATTCAATTTCATTTTTTAATTTTATATGTTGCATAATTTTAAAATTATTTCTGACTGTAAATTGATTCAGACTTAAACCAAAAAGTGAACCTACTTCAATAGTGATTCAAAATTTACTTGGCAACATCTTCAAATTGTTTTATGATAGATACTTCTACAAGTATATACTTAAAGATGTATCGAAGTGATTTTCAATGTTCTTTCAGTTCATTTGCAATTAGTTGGAATGCGACAATTGAAAAGCAGCCATGGCAGAACTGAGAACTGCTGCTGCATTCTCTGAAATTGCATCATAAAAATCACATTTGGCATTATAAAAAGTATAAAAAAAATCCCGTAGCGGGAATGCAGCTGCGCCCTAAACGGCAAGAAATCAGGAATCCAATCCAAAGCCCCAAGAGCAAGACCGAGACCACTTTCAGGCTGGACACCCAATGCCATCGGCACCCACTGTCGTGGTCGTGGTCGTCGATGTTGCTATAAAATTTGGTTTTACGAGCGAAGAGCTCTCTCATCCTTTGGGCCAGCCTGCTGCCTTGCTGTCTTGCTGCCTTACCTTGGCAAGCAAGCAGGTAAGCAGGCCCAGTCCACAGTCCAATCCTTGGGCTATGCCGTGCTCTGCTCGTTGTCTTCGGTACCTTTTGACTGGCATTACAATGATTTTAATGCTTTTTATGGCTGAAACTGAAACTGAGACATTGCACCCATATGGGCACGCTGGGATTATTGCCAACGGTCGTTGCCATTAAAAACAGTTTAATGCCGCATTTGTGCTTAAGATGATTACCAATAGCATATTGAGTTTCTAACTAATTAATAGGCAAACCCAAATCAAGTTTTAATTCATTTCAATTTCGCATTATAATCTCCATTTATCATCTAACAACACTAATTTAATCGATTTTTATATTCCATTTTATTTAGCGATAATTAAAAATCAGCACCAAAAACCGAAGTCTGTCAACTGGAATGGAGCTGGCATGGAACTGAAAGCCTGTTTCTATAATTTTAATCCGAATTCAACAAACTATTTCCAACTGGTACAGAGATGCGCAGTTAATATTATAGAACATATAGAATAATCCTTACAAATTGTCTCTTTTTTTTCGATAATTAGCAAAGCCTTGACAAAAATACACATAATACAATATTCGAGTAGAAGAGCCATAATGCATAGTATATTTCCGGGCTGAGCTAACTTAAACTTAAAACATATTCAAATTGATCTCAACAACTTAAATTAGAACAATCGTAATCAACAGAACTGTGCTGATTTATCTGATATAGCTCTTATAAATCATAAATATATTATAAAGTAATCCGATTCAGTTGCATTAACAATTTGGTGCAGTGTATTTACTATTTAATAATACAATGATTTCTTCCCAAAATGACACAAAGATTTATGAGTGCTAGAAACTAAGAATCTTAAATATGATCTGCACCACATACATACATACATAAATTAAATATACAAATAATGATATCTAGTCCTAAGTCTGCACCACTTACGAGTAGAGCACCATCAAATTAAAAAAAATATATAAATATATACATATATTTAAAAAAAACTTGTACAGCATTTGGATAATTATGAGAAACAGATTTCAGTATGTACGCATATAATAACTAAATATGAGATTATATCAGCTTGCAACTTAAATGATTTTTTCACTTCCTGAACTCTTTATTAATGTTACATTTCCTTGGGCTGTGCGCTGTCATGCGGTTTTATTATAGGTATGAATATGTAAGTCTATTTTTTTTCTTTAATTTTTTTTTTTTTTTTTTAAAAAAGAGGTGGAAAGAGAATACCGACCACCATCTATAAGAATTTGTATTCTTAAGTTAAGTTTTTATAAATGAAATATGTGTGTATATTTTGTGTGTACATTGTGTGTCAGGATCGACAAAAACCAAAAACGTTATGCTATTCAAATTGTAGTAAAATTTTTATTTTGTAATTGCTTAAATCGAAAATTAACACATTTTGCTTGACAAGCAAAGCAAAGAAACTAAAATTAAGCACTAGCTAATACATTTCAAGTTAGATGGAACTCACATTGTAAAACTTTTACCATTGTATCGTAGTTAAAACAAAAACAAAATTACAACGCTTCAAAATAAAGTTAAACTTGAATAAATTACTTTTTTTTCATTTTTTAAGGGAACGGAACGGAAAGTTTATGATATTAAATCATTGCCTAAAGCTCTGATTATTCCTGAATAAAACAATAGTATAAATACAGCTGATTTTTTTTATTGACCAACGAGTTTACATGCCAAACAGGCCCTTGAGATCATCGATGGAGAGCTTGGTGCTAACCTTGCCGCCTGTTAGCAGACCATCGGCCAGCTCCAGTTTACGATCCTGCAGAGCCTTGATTCGCTGCTCCACAGTGTCGATGCAAATCATCTTATAGATTATCACATCCTTCTTCTGGCCAACACGATAAATGCGATCCTGCGCCTGTGCCTCCAACTGCGGATTCCAGTGCAAATCCAAGAGTATCAAATGATTGGCTCCAATCAAATTGAGGCCAACACCACCGGCTGTCAGAGACAGCAATAGAATGCGCTTGGAACTGCGTGGATCGTTGAATTCGTTGACAATATCCTGACGCTTTTGCACTGGGATTGTGCCATTTAGGGACAATGTGGCTAGTCTCTCCTTAGCCAGCATAATCTGCATGATGTCCAGCACAGATTTCCATTGAGACACAATGATGGCCTTATCATCTGTGTTCAGCACACATGTCTTTAAGATTTCCAGAGTCTTTTGCAATTTGGTGGAGGGACGATTCAGATCAAAGACGGGATTGCTTCGCTTTAGCACATTTTGGGAGGCCTTGGCCAAGCGCATATCATCGCCTTCCAGGGGACGCACTTGATCGCCATCGGGGCCACTGGCGGAGTCATCAGTAATGGTCAACTTATTCAGATGGGCCAGCAAATCAATTTCCGGTGAATCCTCTTGGGTGTCATCATGGCCCATAGTTCCAGAGCTTTCATCTTCCAGCATCTGCAACGAGAAAGTCAAAATAGATGTGACTTCGCATACTAAGTGATCTATTAATCATTTACCTACCGCATCTATGAGTCCTGGATGACAACAGATTTGCCTAAGACGTAGCAAAAGGACCAAAATTTCGTGGGACTTCACCTCCTGACTGTGGCCAGCCATACGAGCGAATTTCTCATGCATTTTATAGTAGGCACCATTCGGATCTTTGATTTGCTTGTATGTGGGCCGGCAGGCATCGTTGGCAAAGTTCGCATCCGAGTCCTTCTCGGCGCGCTGCATCAGGAACTGGGCGAATAATGTCTGCGAGTAGGTCATGACTCGCTGATAAACATTCATCTCATATTTATCCAGGCTTATTTCCACCAGACGAATCTTCTTATCAGGCAAACTGTTTAGTTTGCCATCCAATTGCAGCTGGATCTTGGTGCGCCTAAGCATTATGGATTTCATCAGTAAATTGAGACGCTCCTGTCCACCGGCGCTCTTATTGTCAATCCATCTCTTCCACGTGGCTAGGTCATCGAACGGCGAGCAGCGCAGAAACTTCAGCAGCGCATAGACATCAAGCTCCTTATTCTGGATGGGAGTGCCCGTGAGGGCCCATCGGAACTTGCCGCGCAGTTCGCTGACAGCCAGTGACGACTGCGACTTGTGGTTGCGTATCACGTGCGCCTCATCCAAAATGATGCGACGCCACTTGACACCGAATAGAGCGCCAGCGGACTTCTGCTCCCTGCTCACAATGTTGTAGGTGGTGACCACCAGGTCGTAGGTGCGCAAGTGTTTGGCCTTCGACTCGCGATTGTTGCCGTGGTGCACGCAGACAGTGAGGCGATGGCGGGACAGCTTGGAGTTGACTTCACTCTCCCACTGGCGTATCAAACTCGCGGGGCACACCACCAGAGTGCCGCCTTTGCAATCTTCAAATAAAGAGCATAAATATGAGCTTGAGTCCAATGTTTGTTTCATTAAATGGACTTACGATCCTTGCGGCCCTTTGAGTACCAAGCTCCGTCGGTTTTGCGATTTTGGTCCTCATCCTCATCTTCATCACTGCTTGCTGCTTTGGGTGCAGTGTCGCTCTCTTGTCGGTTCTTGCAAGTGAGTACTAGGGAAATCATGGTTAGGGTTTTTCCCAGACCCATGTCATCAGCCAAAATGCCGCCGCGTGGACGCTGCTGCTCCCGCCATGCCATCCAGGCCAACGCGTGCTTCTGATGATCCATCAGTTGAACCTTCAATCCCGATGGATCCTCAGCCAGCACATTCTCAGCGGGGCAGTCCTTCAATGAGCCGTGCAGATCCTACAAGGAGAAAGATATGAGATATCCAAAAGGAACACAGATACACAAATGAAAGTACCTTGAGTGAATCCACAGTGAGTGCCTTTTGTGTATTGAAGGTGGCCAAGCCTTGAGTGCCCGTGTACTTGGGCTGTATTAAATTGACCGCTGCAGATAGATCATCCCAGTCGAGCTCCTTGGGTGCGGCTTTTGTTGGATTAGCTATCGGAGGCCTCGCCACTTTCTTTGGGCCGTCTTCTTCCTGAACATTCAGATTATCCAGATAGCTGGTTGTCTTAGCAATGTCCAAGCGCAGTCCATCTATGCGCCTGGTGATCTGGATGCCCTTGTCGGGCAACTTGTGGGCCACCTTCTCGAACAGCTTCTCCGCATCCGTCAGTTCCACACGCCACTTGGCGACCTTGCGCATCTCCTTCTCATAGAAATCACGCGAGACCGTCTCTTTCTTTACACTAGGAGAATCCTTTGCGTTGTTGATATTCGGCGATTGGTTTTCTTGCTCCTCATTGCTATCGTCGCCACTGGATATCTCGATAGTCTCCTCCTTGTTGCTGAGAATGAGCACATCGCTGGAAGAGGAATTGGTGGACTCCACCTCAGGCTCCTGCTGCTGCTGTTGGGCGATTGGAAACAGTGTCGAATGCAATATTCCCTCGCTGCCCCCAAATTGTTTACTATAACGCGGCAGATCGTCGTGCTCATCAGCCGACTGACGATTATTGTCGTCTGTTTCTTTTGATTTTAGCTCGGGAACATCGTCATCCTCAGACGGCTGTGCCTCCGCCTCCTCCTCGCTGTAGTCAATCTCACTGGAGTCCTCATTAATGTCCTGGGGTCGCACGCCCGTGATGCTCATGCGCGTGCGCGGCGACAGACCGCGTTGATCCAGCTCATCCGCCTCCTCTTCGCTGTCCGAAATAATCACGGCTCGGCGGCGTGCTCCCGCCTTCGGCTTGGCCACTGGACGCACGCTGTCGTCGTCGGATTCGGTGTCCAGAATTGTGACATTTGCACTCGGCCGACTTTCATTAGTGCTGCGACTCGAGCGTCCTTGTCACGTCGCATATTTAAGCAAATTAATTTCAGTTTACACAGTTTTAAATCGCATTTAATAGCTCACCTGATGTGGATGGACTAACGTCGCTCACTGGCTCGTCTGTGTGGTATTCCTCACTGTCACTTGACATATTTATACGCTAAGAAAAAGTTCACGCAATTTTTAGGCGCCAGTTAATTTCAACTTGTGCATTTGACACTCACACACGCAAAATGTGCGAGGTTTAATATCGATTATCGAATACAATTTATCGAGTACAGAGTCACCGCGATTATAAATACTTTTTTTTTTTTTTAATTTAAGAATAGTCAGTTCTTCAAAAATATTTAAAATGTAATAAATAAATTAATATAGTTGCGAGTTCACACATATGACTGTGTTATCGTCATGTTAGAGACATCGAATCGACAGTTTGATTCAACTATGGTCTCGATGATTCTGTTATCGACGATAGCTCGTTAACGTTACGTTAGAGACATTGGCCGTGTTCACCAGAACAAATCGACAACAGAAAATCGATGAAATTTGCATGATTATTCTGGTGAAATGCAGTGATTAGCAATCATGATTTCAAATTTTGTGATTAGTGGGATTCCGGTAAACGTTTTTGATTTGCTTTTGATTTGATTTTGATTTTTCAGTCAGCTGTTCACAGCTGCTCCATACAAAATTTTCAGTGTGCCCGGAGCAAATCAGGGAAATGTGGTCTTACTAATTGATTTCGAAAAATCAGCTCTGAGACTGATTTTTTTTTCATTTTGATTTGGTTTCGAACAGCTGTGGGACAGTTGGTGTTTGTTTGCATTGTAAATCTACGAATATTTAATAAAAACATATTCGACGACTTTCTTTCGGCATTTTGTGCAATTATGCCCATTTTTGTATACTTTTTAGTTGTCAATTAGCTGTTCGCCCAGGCTGTCAGCTGTTCACGAAATCAAAAAATAATCAGGGTGCAAAAAGGGTCGTTCCGTCAACTGATTTATATTTGCTTAAAAATAATCAAAAGCAAATCAAAAACGTTTACCGGAATCCCACTATTATGATGACTGAAAATTCATCACCAAAATAGTACGCTGAAATTTTCTGATTTTGATGCTTTGTTATCGAACAAACAAAATACATGATTACTGATTGATTAGTTCTGGTGAACGCGGCCATTGATTTATAGGCTATTTACACTGAGCACATTTACGGGGAACGCATGGGAATGATAATAAACGTGAACACCGATTCACATAGCCAACATCTAGCATCTAACATCAATTTGTCACTTCACGTCAAAATTTTGTAAACAAAAATGGAAAATTTTGCTCTTCATATAAAATGAGTTTTGATGAGGAATTGGGTAGGTTTGGTGGCATTCGACACAACTAACGGAATGAATGGTCAAGATGGAGCAGAAGGCAGACGATGACCAAGAAGTCGACTTGTCGCTGACTGTCAATTTAAATAACGTACACCAACTGCAAATCTTCTAATAAAAAAATAAACTTATAATTAAACAAATATAGATATTTTAAAGTTGTTTATTTATTTAAAGTGAGTTGGAGGTCATTTGTATAGTAATGAGTAAAGTAAGTATAATCAATTACAAAAACTTACTGCAGATTTAATTAGTAAAGTAAGTATAATCAATTACAAAAACTTACTGCATTGTCGGCAAGTTTATTTCTGCGCGAACATTTATCTAAACACTAGGAGATCTGGTTTTCGACATTAAGCGCCATTAATGTGGGACATCTTGAGCTCTCATCTTTGGTCTTCAATATTTGGCTAGCAATTCTGCTCTCAAACTCAAACTCAAACAAAAAAAAAAGGTTAAATATTAGTAAAAATAATTTAAAAACCATTTTTACCTACAATTCTCTTTGTTTTGTTTGTTTTCCATTTCTTTTTGCCATTCATTTCAGTTGACATTGTTTACATTTTCCTACCGAATGGCAAATCTCTAGTGTTGCATTCGAAAAAAATCGGCTCGAAGCCGATTAGAAACGTATGAAATAGGAACATCAATAGCAGATGGCGGAACGGATGGTGAAATTTCGGCACGGGCAAAACTATAGGCACATCAAAAATGTTGATGGCAGATGTTAGATGTTGCTCAGTGTGAATTGGGCATTAGGATATCACTAGTAGATATCGATATAAAATCGATATCGCTATATCGATTCCCATCCCTGGAACCAAACATCCCTACAGCAAAAAAATTGTGAAAATTTATTATTCTAAAATACAATTCAAAACAAGGCGCGATGCACGACAATTTCAAGAACGATGAACGATGTACAATGTTTCGGTTTTTGTCTGGTGAACAATATTACTTGAAAGGAGAATTGGCCTACACAGAAGATGATGTGCTGGTAAAGAAGCTATTCTTTTTTGTGGACACCGCCAAAGAACTGGAGCAGCAGCAGTTTCAAAAGCATTTCGAGGAATATGGATGCGTTGAACGCTTGGATCTGTATCCGAGTGAGAGTGGAAAACAAACTGGCCACGTTGCCTTTGCAAATCCTTGTGATGCTGCCAAAGCCTTGCGGATAATGAGACAGGAATCTCATTTCAGTGGACAGATAAACGTGCGTCCAAGTTATAGCTGGCACCAACCAGATGCCGAGCAAATGCCGCAAAGACCGGAAAATGTGGACCCCAATGAGCCCGCTGCCATTATGAAACTGAACGATGATTGCTTGGGGCATATATTCAGTCAATTATCAGTTCGTGATCGCATTCAGTTTGCACGCACCTGCTTTCGATTTCGTAACATTTATGAGGGAATGTCGCCATCTCTCGATAAATCCATAAATTTTAATTTATTCGAGGCAATGACTGCGTGGGAAGTGCGTGACTTTTTTCAACTTTCCGGACGCAATATAAAGAACATCGAAGGACGAGTGACAGATCGTAACTGTAAGCACGTTTGCTCCTTTCTTGGCAAGCATTGCATTAATTTGCAATTAATGAGCATTCACAATAGCAGTCTTAATTTCTTTAAATTGTTCGCTAATCTGAATAGTCTTCAAAGTCTGGTATTACATCAATGCGGTCTCGCTGATAAGCACTTGCAAGCGCTCAAGCATTTGAGACAACTTAAGAAACTGGATCTTTCCCACAATGATATGACTGGAGAGTATTTGCATTTTTTGCCTAATTCTATTGAGTTGCTGGCACTATTTCAGTGTTGCAGTTTGAAGCCGAAATTTTTGAATGAAATGTTAAGCAGGCTACCGCGGCTTAAGGAATTGCACCTAAAAGAATATACTATAAGCCCAGATACCCAGTGTAAATCATTGGAGATCCTTTCATTTAAATATGACAACGACAGACTTGCTGAATACGAACACATTGCAAGGCTGCCATGCCTTAAGAAACTGATATTAAAAGTCCCTCATAAACATAAGATATCCCCAAAGCTAATCGCATGGCTAGTGGAGCATAAGTCCAAGTTGGAGCATTTCAAAATAACAGGATGGCACTATGTCCATGACCAGCATCTTCTCGAAATTGGAAAACTGACTGCATTGCATACGCTGATTTTGAATGGCGGCAATCCGATCACCGACCGTGGGTTAGGAGGACTATTTACCTTGCAAGACTTGCGAGTAATCGATATATCTTTTAATGAAAACATCACTGACGAGGGTGTTCTTGGACTGATACTTGCTTGTCCCAAGCTGCAAGTGATACATCTAAAGTATTGCTTTAATCTCACGCACAAGCTTCTTCGTGGTATAACTTTGAAACTACAAAGTAAACAATATGATCGCCCGCTTCCTATTAAACTTTACGTGGCAGGCACCAAAGTCGGTCAATCTACAATACTGAATGCGGATGTGGCTGCAAGGAATATAATCGATGTAATATAAACTTAAGATACATACATACATATGTCTTCCATTTTCTATGCAAATAGGACAAATACGTCTTGGGTTCATTTTTATTTCATGCAATCCTTTTTAAATTAAACAGTGACATTGTGAATTTATTGCCAAACAAAAAAAATAAAAACATCTTTTAATGCGGTATTTATAATTTTAGCTCGAGGTGTAAATTAAAAATGTTAAAAAAAAAAATTTTTTAAAAATTTAAAAATTAAAAAAAATAATAATAAAAAAAAAGTTTTGAATAAAAACATTTTAGCTAATAAAAATTGTTTGGCCTGAATTTAAGAATTTCAGGATTGAATTCGGGATTGAGAACATCAAGTATTTTATACTTGGTTTAAGAAAATCCGAGATTACCCCACTTCTGCCATCGTTTCGGATTGAGTTCGGGCTAAATATCCCGGATTCTTTTTTCTGTGTAATAGTCATTAAGTTTTCGTCTAATTGTTTGTATTTCGTCTGTATGATCGGCAGGAACGGGCCCGCATGAGCTCCGGGAGCTAAGCCGCAGCTCACATCTTTATTTGGCGCCGTGAAGTCGCACACAAGACTCGAGAGCAAAATAGCAACAACAACATAGCTCAGCTCGAGTCGAGGCATTTTATGACCGTCAAAGCAACAACGCACACAAGACTCGCGAGAAGATAACAACAACAACATAGGAGCTGCTTGAGTCGAGGCAATTTTTACCCTTAAAAATTATGACTGTCGCCAAAGTAGGTAGACGCGAAAAGGGCTGTTGTTAAAGTTTTTTGTTGTAGAGATCCCGAGTTCAAATTTTGTGCCCACCCCTGATCTAGTGAACCGATTTTAGCGAAATTCGATAAAAATGTAAAAACTAAGAATATTCCCAATCTTTGAGTTCGGCTTAGATATGTATCTACAAAAATACATATATAAATTTTAGAGTCAGTTATCGACAGTTTATTTCAAGTATGGTCTCGATCGATTAGTATCGATAGCCGCTGGTCTCTGGCGCGAAATTTATATCGGAAAACAGATTCAGTGAAGCTATATTTGTTTCAATACTTCTCCATTCCAATTGGAAATCGGATAGGAATTTTAGCTAGTCAGTGCCGGAAACGCAGTTCGCGTTGTTTAGCACTGTTTGGTAAGACACTGACCGTTACTTTTAAAATCAAAATAGACTTCCAATCACTGTCGCTGTAATATATTTTTGTTGCTTTATTTACGTACGATTCTAGTTATTTTACAGAAGAGGATTTGGAAAAAGTCCGCCCCAAATGCCGCAGCTAAATTAAATATAAACTTCGAATGATTTGATAAAATATATGTATATTTTTACATTAATGCACAGCTTGACCTACAGTGGCCAGTTTCGATGATGTTACGGCCCCAGTGATTCTTAGGTAGCCTGTGGCAGGCACCAAAATTCGCCTTGGAACTGCACTTCACTCCATGGCATCTGCACTTGGAACTCGACGGCTTTGAACCTTTCGACTTCTCCACGCGTTTATAATATTCGTCAAATAATCCTAGTTTTGGTATTTCCTGGGGCTCATGTTTGCTCAGGCTTTTATCGACAGATCCAACATGAAATGTCCTACATCTAGGTAATCTTGTGGGTTTATAGGAACGAATGTCTCTTAACCACTCGCTGTTTTGACATGGCTCAATCGAAGTCCTACTTATACTTATCCATAAATCGTCGCCACAAGTGCCTGATGTCATTTTTGTAATTTTGTGATTTCTTTTAATAGAATACGAGTGCAAGTTCAGTGATGCTTTGACTTTCCAGTTTTAAAAACACTTTTTAAACACATTCTTTGAATCCACTGTTCATTTTAAAACAGTTGCTAAGTTATTTCCTAATCTCATTAATATGCACATCATTATATTTATGCATATATTTTCCTTTATTCAGATTTAAATTGTCTGATACAATGTCATCATTCCTCTCTATACATACATAACATTAAATGAATTAAATAACTATTCACTTAAATCTAATTTAATATTAAGGGAAAAACAAAATGTGTTCATATTATAATAATTTGTGTGTATCTGTGTTTGTATTTTAACTAGCGTGTGTGTGTGAATTAAATTAATTTAATTGTTCGCACATTTTCAATAATTGTATTTCAAGGAGCTTTAGCTTGTTTCGATCAAATGTTTTATGCATCTGGTAAATGTCTTGTAATTTTCTATATTTGTATCTAGAGATTAGCCAAAAGTTCGAGAGGTTATTAATTGTATTTTCATTTTTCAAGTATACTTTTATGAATTTTCGTCTAATTTTATGATTATATGCAATGCTTTATAATTCAATATTTTACCTGTGTCCATCCGAAAGTTGTGTATATGTAGTATGTATTATCGTATAATGATTCATTAGGTTTATACGAGTATATGTGATGACGTAAGTATGTATGTATGTGTTATATCTGTATCTGTAAGTTTATATTGTCCTGGAAACAATGGGGTTTGGAAAGACATTAGAGGAGGCGACCTGAAACATTCGACATTCGATTAAACAGGCTCTCGTAGCATTCAAGCATCTGAGATTTCAGATTCATCTTTTGCTCTAAGTATGGCTTATTATGGCCCTTATCTTTTGTGTTGCAGATTTTATACAAAAGCAGCGATAATGTTTTGAAGTGAACAATTTATCCAAGTTTAATAATAAAGTATACAGTTTTCTTTATGTACGTACGTAAAAGTAGCTTATGTGTATATGTGTGTGAGAGTTTGTGTAAATAAAGGTAATGAGAAATATTGCATACAAGAGTGTACATAAATATGTATTATTATGCACAAGTGTGTGTAGGAGTCTGGGTGTGTGTGTGTGTGCGTGTGTATCTGTGTGTTTATTACATTTACTTGATTTTCTGATCTGCTTGCTTTAGAATTGTGTTTATATGCAGCTTAAACAAATGATTTGTTCTTACTTAATTTAAATTGCTAAAAATAAGCAAACATTGTAATAGTTTAATCTTTAAAGTAATAGAAAGTAATCAATACATACATAATTACAAAATTATATGTAAAATTCTGTACAGTTCTAATCTACGTGGTTTTTGTCAATCCAATTTTAATTAAATACAAATTAATTAAAATTTAGTTTCACATAATGTGCGTGTGTGTGTGTGTGTATGTAGGTGTGTGTATGACTGTAATAAATATTATTATGCATATGCATTTATAAGTAATAATCTTTTTTTTAATTTTTCATTTTTTTTTTGCTTTGCTCGTTTTTCTTAGATGAAAAACTGATATTTCGAATATGAGTTTTTGGAATTTGAAGTTCTTGCTCAACGTTTGTTTTGGTTTGTTAGTTTTATGTTTTTGTTTTTTTTTGTTTTTCGCGCATGTTTGACATTTTTCGCATTAGAATGTTATTGTGAAATTAAATTGTAAATTAATTGTTCATGTGTTTCAACTTCATTAATGCCAAACACATTACAAATATCTATGCATATCGATCTGTTATCTTTTCTTTTACTTTTTAAGGAGGTACTAATTTGTTAACACTTCTGCGCACGGCAAGGGGGGGAATCCCCCCTTTGTCCCGTCCCCCGTTGCCTCGATCCGTTCTCTGTTCATTTACAAAGCCAGATTATTCCGTCTTCCGTTGACCTTATTCACTAGATTGCATATTTTTAAGGCTGGTCCTAGCTTGAGGCCCATGTATTTCATCATCATCTCCGAGTTGAGTAACAGTAAAGCTTTGCCATCGATTTCCTGCAGTTCAGGGAAAAAGTCCAATCAGTAACGAGGCCAATGGAGAGTGAATCTTAAGAGTACTCACATGTTTTCTGAAGAGATCGCCATGCACGGCCAGCGAGTTGTCGTTGCTTTCGATGTACTGGATAACCTCCTCAATGGACCAATCGATCGGCTGTGCCCGCAGCTGCGAACAGGACGCTGTTGTGGCTGTGGATGTGCTGTGCGGTGAGGTGATAGCCGTGCCGCCATAGCTGCTGGAAGCAGCAGCCGCAACTGGCGCAGTGGCGGCTTTGGCCGCACTGGCAGCGGGCGCAGCTGAGCAGGCCGACTGGGATGCGGTGAACGGAGTGGACACCGATGACGGGAATGAGGCGCTTGAGGATAACGTGGTCGGAGACTTGTAGTAGCTGATCGGCGACTTGGCGGTCAGCTGCTCCGGGTGCACCTCGGCCACCAGAGGCGCCAGATATTTGCCAATTGCACTGGTATTCGCTGTGCCGCCCGCCAGGCTGGTGCTGCTGCTGCTGGAGGAGGAGGTGTTGGAAGAGGTGCTGTTGTTGCTGCTGGCAGGTGACGAGTCCAAGTTGTTGTTGTTGTTATTGTTGCTTGCCTGCTCCTGAGTGCAATTGCCATTGTTGCTGTTGTTGTTGTGATGCTGGAAACGCACCTTGCGCAATGCCTGCGCCTGGCTTTGATTCGGAGACGGCGATGGAGACGGCGACTGCGTCTGTCCCGTGCCCGTGGATGCAACTGTTGGTGTTGGTGCCACGCCATTCGGTTCCGCCTTGATGCTTGGCTTGGAACTGTTGCCAATATTGCTGCTGCTGCTATTGTTGTTGTTGTTGTTATTATTGTTATTGTGGTTGACTTCCTCCTTGCTGGCCACTTTGGCCGTCGGCTGCGTCTGTTGCGCCTTGACGCCCGCCTCCTGCTTGACAACCACCGGCTTCTCCGCCGGCGACGAGGGCGTGGGCGTGGCGGACTTGGACTGCCGATTGCGCTTCTCGGCGAGCACTGGCGAGGACGGCGGCGTCGCCGTCTGCACCAGCTGACGCTTGCGACTGTGCGCACACTTCTTGCACTCCTCCGTCTCCGGGACCAGGGAGATGAAGTTCACACACGCCTTGCATGTGGTACACAGTGTCCTGATGAATTGCGCCAAGCTCTCGTCGTCCTTCATGCGCAGAGGCGACGGTATTTTGACCTGGAAATGCACAAGGGGATTAGTGCCAGCAATTGAAAGTTATACTGCGCAAGTTTACCGTAAAGTTCTTTCCGGCCGCGGTCACAATGTGGACATCGCCGTCCAGCTCAAAGAGCAGCCTCGACAACTGCTGTGTGTCCGCGCTGGCGGCCAGGACTTCCTGCAGGCAAAGCTTGGCGAGTGTCTCGTGCGTCTGTCCCGTCACCATGGACGGCAGCTTCGCGCTGTTGACGAACGGCCCGGCCTTGCAGTTGGGATGGAAGTGCGCGGTGACCGGCGAGGCGGGCATCATGGCGTCCGACTCGGCCACGAAGGTGTGTCGGGGACGCGGGCACCGCTGCTTGCCGGAGCCGGCGTCCATGCGCGACTTGTGGCCCGGCGGCTGCATGGGATGACAGCTGCGCGCGCACCAGCCGGCCGGGAAGATGTCGCGCGAGCGGTAGTTGCACCAGTAATCGAAGGCGCCGCGCCAGCCGTCGAACGTCACGTGGATCTGGTCGTCCTTGATGGCATCCACTGTCGCACAGCAAATCAGCTGGGGATTCTTCTTGTCCACGGCCTCCAGCTTCTGGCCCACTTTGTACAGATTCAGCGGTGGCGTGGGCGGTTCTGGCTGGAATATCTCCTCGGGCGCAACCATCGCGTTGTTGAGTATCTTGCAGAGGTAGCCGGGCCAGCTGGAGGCGTTCATCCGAAAGCCGAGCGGCGGCTGCAGCATCCCGCCATTCTTCTCGCAGTGACCGATCGCGTGAATCTCCGTGGAGTCGACCAGACGCCAGAAGTCGTTCTGGGAGTCGCTGCCATCGAGTCGCAAGCGCAGCCGAGATCCCAGCACTCCCACCACCGTGGCAATGCAGGTGGAGGTGACATTGCGGGGATCCAACGCCTCCAGCTTCATGCCGATCTTGAAATCATTGTTGGGCGGATTCAACGCCTGCTTGAAGCACTCGGCGGGAGCTGCTTCGCTTCCAGTCTCCTGCAACACAATCAGAGAAATTAGATGCCCGTTGTCATTGATGCATCAACTCAAGGGTACTCACCTCCAGATAGGCATCCCAGTCAAAGACGTGGAAGCTCTCGTACTGAAAGGGACCTGTGGGCGCCGGTGCTCCGCTGCTCAGCAGCTTGCGATCGCCGTCCGTGGCGCCGCCGGCGCCTGCACCGCCGGCGCCGCTGTCGCGTTGTCGCATGGAGCCGTTCTTCTTCTGGTGCTTGTTCATGCACAGCATGGAGCAGAACTCCTTGTTGGGTGCCCCCTCGCGTATCACATTGTCGCACTGCGTGCACGCCCCCTTGCTGTACGCCTTGCGGTACTCCACGATGCACATCTCCGAGCAGAACTCCTTCTTGCCCGTCTGCGTGGGCAGGACGTACTGCAGCGGCAGCTTCCCCTCCCCGCACCACGTGCACGTCGCCCGCTTCGCCGGACGACCCCGCGCTCTCTGCTGCGTCGACGTCGGCGGCGTTGTTGTGGACGTCGAATTCGAGTTCGAGTTGGCGTTGGCAGCGCTGCCAGCGTTGCCGTTGGTGTCGCGTCCGCCAGACATATTCGTGTCGTTTTTTATATTGGTTCAACGTTTGTGCTTCAATCTCATACAACTAATCAGTTTGGCATCTTAGTGACGCATTCAACAATTGCAGAGTCGCGTTCGAGATGTTCTGGCAACAGAAAAAAGCACTTTTTGTCACGGTTCTATGCAATTCAATTTTAGCGGCGTTCTCGAGGTCACGTAATAACAATTTGTGTTTGTGTCGACTGTGCAAATCGCATGGCAACACAGATACATACACTACACGAGCGCGAAACTGACGCCCTTATTTTATATACGCGCAATAATTGTGCATTGTACGCGCTTCAATTATACTTGCAATTGCGAATTAAAGTTATTTTTTTTTTATTTTTCTTTGCATTTGCGTTCCGCCATATTTGTTTTCCTAGCGATGAGACTGTGATAGGGATGTGCATAAAACATGTAACTGTTATTTGTCGCAGTTATTGCAAAGTATCGGATCACTGCTGCGATAACATTTAGAGCTGTCAAGCATTTATTTATTTACATAAAATTAAATTATCTTTATTTATTACTAAAAAATAAAGAGTGTTCTCTAATTAAAAAGAATTTATTAGGAGTATAAATAGTGTTTATTGTTAAAAGAACAATTGTCATTGATTGCTATCACCTCCGATCGGTAACAGTTGAGCATAGCGCCATCTATATTTCATAGTTAACGTTACTCAACTGTTGCGCAAAGTCTGAACGCCCGCACTTAGCGCGGCAAACTTAAATAACAATTTGTTTGCAACTGACCATATTAGAAAACAAGGAAAACAAAACGGATTTTATACTTAAAGAGTTTAGATGAAATATGACCTACTTCTTTTTCGCATGGTAATGAAATTAAGTGCGCAGCCATAAATTGGCCAGCTCGACACGAAATTACCCAAGTAATGCAATTAGGCGCAGCAAAATGGCCCCGTCACCCGCAGAGTTACCGCCACCCCTCTCCCTCTCCCGCTCCCTCAGTTCAAACCATATTGATTTCTTTCGCTCATTTCTGCATTGCGCTCATAAATCAAATCTGGACCGGCCGCAGGCTCAAACAGTTGACAAATGCTGTAGTTCAGTGGGTGTGAATTTGATTGTTGCCTACGCGCCATGGTTTAATCGCTGCCAACGGCAAATCAACGCAAAAATCGCTGCAAAAAATCAAATGCACACAACACCGAAGTTGACAGAGACAGAAACATGAAATATGCTCATCCGCTTTCCAGTTCCAACTGTCCAACGTCCAGCTGTCTAGATATGGGCGAAGTCAGCATATAAACAAAGGGGTGGGGGGAACACAAGTGCCGCAACAAATTACACTAGATTTGACTATGTATCTTCACAACTTGAATGCAAGCCAGGAGAAGACTAGCATCATTGTGGATAATTTACAATCTCAATAAAAACCTCGTTGAACCTCATTTTTCTCGGATACTTCCTGGAACTGGTGAAGTCTCAAAAGTCGTAAAGACTTACGGCAAAAATATTACTAAAACATTAAGACAAATAAGTTCAGTTCTTATTTTTTAGTCAGTATTAGACTAGAATACATATGACAAATGCACGTCTGCTAATGTGTGTAGCTTGATCCAGACTACATTAATATTTATCTCCTTATGTTCTCTCTCGGCAAGGCTGTTGAGTGAGTGTTAACAGCTTGTGCACTGTTTACTTACAGACTAAGTTATTGTTATGTTATTGCTACATTTATGTTCAGTGCAAAAGAATTGCCTTTCCAAGAATGTTTTAATATTAATACTCTTTATAGTACAACTTAATTCTAAATTGCAAATGATTATAAAGCCAGAGCAACTTTTGAAACACCAATCTAGCCTAAAATCGTTATTTTGAATATCATACTTGACTTATAAATAAACCTGAATATTCACTTTCTTTTAAATTCGTAATTTCAGTAACCTCAGAATTTGCATTTCCATATTATTCAAAGAAAGCAACGCAGAAATTAGAAGACTTTTAGGTGCATAAGCATATATCGAGCCCTATTTGCGGATATAACGTAAGCGACAAAAAGCAAATTTTACAGGAGAAAGGTTTTTAGGTTTTGTTAAGTTGATTTTTTCGTGTCATGTGTCGCTTACGTTATAGTTGACAGGCCAATATCTCCGGAAATATAAACAATTAAAGTTTAATATTTTGAGTGTATTAAAAAACAAATTTCGGAAAAATGTCGCTTACGTTATATCCGCAAAAAGGTCTCGATATAGTGAAAATCAGGGATGAAAGCCGTTATTAAAGCCGTAACCGTTAACCGGTAAAATTCTATTAAAAAAACAGAAAATATTCCAACCGATATAACCGTTAAGAAACCGATTCATGCATAACGGTTAATTTCGGTTCGGTAAAGCACAAAATTTAATAATGTTGCTAAGGTGTTATCATCGTTTTTTAAAATCAAAATTTTATTTTTATTTCTGCCCTTATTAAATGTATATATTATATTAATCTCAATAAAGAGATCATAATTTTTAAATTTTTTTAATATTTCAATTATTTATTTTCAAATATTTATAAATATGTGATTAAATTGATTTCAACAGTTTATACCTTGTATACCATTAAAAATTGAATAAAAATGGATTCAGATTTGTGCTTGCGTCTTTTAAAATACGGATACTAACTTAAAGCACACAATTGTAATTTATAGAAGGGAATAATTCATAATTTTCCAGAAATTCTACTGCATATTGTGAGCTGTCCACACCTGGCTACACCCATGTGTCCAGTCACCTGACAATCCTTGCATGCTGTCATATTTTACACACACGAGCAGCTGCCGTGATGAATGCGAAATATCCATGAAGCAAAATGACATAAATTTTAGCTGAATTTTTAGTTGGCTGAAAAAAGCGAAACAATAAAAAAACAATAATTCTGTATGGATCAAAATCAAAGCACGGAAAGAGACAAGTCTTGGAATAAATAACAATAATTCTGTATGGATCAAAATCAAAGCACGGAAAAAGACGAGTCTTGGAATACATGCCACTCGTATTTCAGGCAAAGTTAATGCCAACAGAAGAAAGTTAAGTGCAGAGCACTTTGGTAACTGTTTAGTCCAAAAAGTTGACTACATAATTATTGCTGTCCAAGCATAAAAGTTTGTTCGGTTAAATATTTCGCTCTTCTTTTGCCAAACTTTGTCGACCACCTTTCAGTTGCAACGCAATTCACTTCACTCCTAGCGAGGTGCTCCTTGTGGCTTAAGGGAAATAATCCGCTCGAGAAATTACGATGTTAATGAAATTAAGTCTTAGAAAAGGATTTAGCGTGAAGCAATCTGTTTGATGTGAGTTGTGACAAAGGCAGTAATTTTGGCAGTTTTAAATGCAGCTTTCAAGAATTATCTGTGAACTGGAATGCCGTTAATAATCAATCAGTTTGTCAGTAAAATTCCGCTCATATTCCAACCATTGAACCCGAATCAAAGTAGGAAACTTGGAGTATGTCATAAATAAGTAATTGGTTTATTTTATCGTCAGCAGCTGTGAAGATGTCCCTCAGGTTCCTTGACACTATGCCATGAGGCAGACAGGCAGATGGGGGGGTTGACTGTGGAGGGAGGGGGTGCATGCATAATTGAGTCGAGTGGCGTTTACCGTTTAGACGCTTGTCACACTGACGATGCTCAATTAGAAACTGACTTTTCCCCAAGCTCCCTGGATTCTCCCTCATCCATTGACTTATTACGCAAATCAAACAAAAGATTATCAGTCTGTGGTTCGGGGGTTGAGTCCAGATTTGAACTTTGGCTTGATTTTAATCAGCACGTTAATGAGTTTATCTTTGTCAGCTCAAGTGCTTCAGATTAAATGCGGTGTTAATGATTCTCTCAGCGCTACTGCGACTATTGACTGAATAACAAGTGGTTGACTCAATAATTAATCGAAACTTTAAGACTTGGTAACCAAACTTTTTACAAAAGAGAAATAATGGAATACATGAATTTATATATTTATGGATTTGCTTCAATAAATTTTAAGTTGAAGCAAATCAATAAATATATAAATAGTTAAACCTGCAGCTAGGGAATTTTTAACATAAAAACAATATTTATAGATTTATATGATAATACACAATTCAATTTTTAAATTTCTATATTTTTGTTATTTGTAGCTTGTTCAGGTATTGTTTTTATTAATACCTATTAAGCAAAGATTTTTAATAATTAAATGAGGTGCAGTTAATTCCTTTTATCATCATTTTATATAAATATATTTCCTTCAAAGTTGCTTAAACTTATCTGTATCGCTAAAATAATTGATTCTATAAAATATGTCTTTAAATTTAAATTTAAAGCTTAGAGCTCTTCAATATTGTAGCAACGAATAATGTTTTGCTATGACTTAATTTATTTATTTTTGAATAAGTTAGTTCTTTATTATAATTTAATTTAAATGCTATTTGTTAAGTTCCAGTGACATACTCACAACCAAGTAGTTCCTTAACCATTTCCTACTTAATTATAGATAACTTGATAGTTCCGTCTGGTATTACGACATCACATTACGATAATAAATAATCCCACACAATCGAAACAGACACTTCTGGCCCATCGAATGTGGATGAGCAGCTGGTGTCGTCCATGAAAGTGTCAGCAACTTTTTGACAGATTTCAATCAGCCACAAGGCAAATGGATAACCACAAAAAGAAGAGCAGCAGGAGCAGGAACAGAAGGAGCTGGCTCTGACACTGGTGCCGGGTAGACCCAGGAATACGATGACTCGGCCCACGTGTTTAATTATACCTGGACACGCATTGACAGCGATTAAAAATCATGTCAGCGCCGTTGAGCAACAGGCGACGAGGTGAGGCTACGTGTGGAGTTGGACGGAAGGAAACATGAGATCTCGCCCGGATGATGGTGGCAACACTGTTGCAGCGACATTTTGACAATTAATTGAAGCAAAAGGTTAAACCAAAGACCGACGTGGTGGGTCAAGTGGTTCAATCTAAGACCAATGATAAAATGAATAATGAATCCAGTTACGACTGTGGATAAGACAGTGCACTTTATTGAAAATGGTAATCATATTAATTATTTAATATTATTGTATTGTATTATTGTATTTTATATTAAATATATTTATATTATAACTAACTTAATTATTCTCAAAGGGTGCCAAACATAATAATGACATAAGCGAAAGTTTTATTAGTTTAATTTACAATGCTTTTGTTTGTTTGAATCTCAAATAATTTTTTATTAAAAACACAAAAAACTCTCTGAAAAGAGCCTTTACTTTTCTATCTAAAAACTAAAATACTTCTTTAAAAAAATACACACAAAATATATTTTTTATAGAAAAAGAATCATCAAATATTCTTGTTATATAAAGAATATTTGTATTTTTTTTTTTTTTTTTGGGTTTGGTTTTTGGCTTCCACTGTGCAATTTAAGAGATGAAGATGAATGGCGGACAATTTCACACCTGAACGCCGATCATGGACACAGCGCTGCCAAATGGTGTTAGCCACAAGAACATAAGGTCAATTGAATGCCAATGGATGTGAGGAGCCCAACCCATTTGACTGGCTTTAAAGCAAACAATTAATGTGCAAATAAAAACCCATTAAATATTAATTGAGTTCGATAATTACAATGAAACACATCGCACTCAGCGAACAATAACCAAACAACCGCTGGTCAAATGTTGCGGCAACATTTGTGTTTGGCCAACAGGTGAGCGTGAAGTCAACCGTTGGCAACATTGGATAGGAGCCCAACCAATATTCGTTTCCCACGGAGCCACCCAGGGCGGTGTTTGGTGTGTGGTGCGTGGTGCGTGGTGCGTGCCGCGTGGTTTCATTCATAACTAGTCGCGTGGCACATCGTTTAGCCAACGTTGTGGCTTCGGATTCGGTCTCGGTCTCGGTCTCGTTCTCGTCCTGTCGTATCGTTTCGCTTCGTGTCGGAGCTTCGTGCACATTCATATCGTCCTTGCCAAGCAATATAAAAACAAGCTTCCTGCGTTTCAAGCTCTGAGTTCTTCGCTCGTCGTCAGCCTGTTGCGTTCGGACACAGACACAAGTCACCAGAACAGCTCCTCCAAGTCAGAACATAGGTCTATAGACAGTCGAACCTTAAATTCCAAGTGCATCTCGAGTATCTTTAAGCGGTTTTCAACATCGAACATTCTTCAACGTCAGTAATAAATTATTCAGATATTCAAATTTGTCGATCTAATTTCGTTTGATTGCCGTTGTCGTGCGTGAACTCGTAAAAAAAAATTGGCTAATTTAACAGCCCATAACGAAATCTTGAAAACCATAAATATTTTCCTACTGCAGAGATCAAAAGGAATTTGCTCGGTAATTACCAATTGATAACGTGATACGGTTTTGGTGTGAAACGTTTAATTTAAAAGTCAAAGTAATCAACGTGTCAGAAGCATAAGTTTGTGTTCACGTTTGCTTCAATTTAACGAATTAATAGACTTCAGATTTATATTGTGTGGATTTGTTTATATTAAAAAGAAAAAACTGGTAAGCTGTGAAAGTTTTAATAAATCTAAGGAATGTCGAAAGAAAGTAGAAAAGTGTTACAAAAAAAAAAATACTATATTATCACCAAATTTTTTAAACATTAAGTACCTAATAAATTACTTTATTTTAATTTAAATTTCAAATATTAAAGTTGATTTTCAAGACTAACTTTAAAACATAAAAAAATTGATTTTTTTTTTCATTATTTTTTTTTTTTAATTCTAAACATTTAAAAATAAAAATAGATACAATAATAAAAATTTTGAAAATATTGCTTTGGTTCAAATAAAAATTGTACTTGTATGAATATTTGTTTTCTTATCATTCACATAATAAAGCTCTGCTTTATTTAGTTGATAATTTATAACTCACAGTTTTTTCACTTTAAAATTTAAGTAGAATTTAATATCAACATTAGCATTGTTTATCGTTTATTATATTTGTCCTCCGCTGGACTAAAAAACATTTAATTTTCCCAGACTTAAAAGGTTGAATCCTAACTAGGCTTTAAGTTAATTAAAAGTTGTGCCATTAATTTTGCTTCTAGCATAATTTATAGATGATGTCCATTGGTTAAGTAACGTCGGCCAATTTCATTATCTGGTGCCAATTAATTCTCTGCTTAAAGCCCGGAAAAGCAAATGTAGTGCAATTTATAACAGTTTAAATATAAGAAATTCAGTTAAGTCTTTGACATGGTCTTTGAAATAGTTAGTACACAAAGTGGAAACACTTGATAGAGTTTCAAGAGACACGTTCCGACTAATTAGTTTTTCTTCTGTACAATTTTTGCATTGCTTTCAGACTTGTAGATTGTATAAAGTGATGGAACCTGTAATTGAATCTAAAAGGTTGAGGAAAGCAATAAGTTTTGATTGGTTGCTTTAAACGACGCCAAAACTTGTGTCCTTGTCATTTTCATCGGGAAAGGCACTTGAGTCACGTTGCTCTGTCCAACAAAAGGAAGATCCGAAAATTAAATTCAATTTCATCCAAATTTCAAAATGTTATCAGAATGACAGTTGGGAATTAAAAATACATATTGAGGACTATATTGGGTGAAAATATGATTAGCTTAGAATGGGTATAGGGATCGTTAAACGTTTTATGTCCGATAGAATCAGAACATTTAGCAGCAGTCAAAACACTCATTCATGTATTCGTTTATTCGTTCGTTCATTTCTTTATTTGCAGTACATCATTGGGCATATCAAATTGTTGGCTCGTAAAATTCTTGTTATCCAGCAGAACTTTTGCCTTGGCTTTACATTTATTTGCATATTACGAGTATGTTAAATGCAAATAGACAACGACTCTCTTGATTTATTCTATATCTTATTTTATTTCTTATTTATTTATTTATTTATTTTTTAACTGTGCAGATAAAAGCGACTGAAATCGTAGGCACAATTGCCCTCGGCAATCACGTTTTCTCAGTGGGGCAGTCCCTTTATTTTCGAGGGGAGTCACTCAGCCTGCAGTGGAGCAGGGCAGGTTTTTATTTTGCTCCAATATTATTTCGAGCATTGTTAATGGCCATCAAAAAAATATTTGTTTGCTCAACATCAAATGCAGACATTTATTAAGTGAGCCATTCCCAGTCTATTGAATGCCATTTAAACAATGTTATTTAATTACGAGCAAAATTTACGAAACGAAATTCCAATTGAAATATGAGTATAAATAGATTATTCACCACTAACGATTATTTGTCCATGTTTTCGCGTCTAACAGTGAGTGAAATGGAATTGTCACATTCATGTGTTTATCTCATGTACCTGTCAGCATTTCAATACTGGAATTTGTTCGCAATTCCAAATCCTTTTGCATGAAATGGCACAAATATGACAGGTGGCTGAAACCCAAATGACATTTCAGCCATTTGCAGTTACAGTTACTTGCGTAAGTGCGCGATAAGCTACCAACTAGTTAAACATCCAAGATTTTGCGCTTAAGACTTATGTTGACAACTGTGCTTAAATAGAGCTCAATGATTGTGGGAAAGAAATACAGCTGATCAATGTGGGTGACAAATACATAAGTAGAAACAATTTGGGAATTCATACATATTGTCTTATTTTTATTAAGCTAATCTATGAAAGTTGTCCAAATGTTATTATAATTAATTTACCATAGCTAAATTTATATAAGATTAATTTATTTATAGACTTTTCCTTGCTTTCTATAAAGATTTCTATATTTTATTTATTAACTTCTTTAATTTATATAGTTTTGCCATTGAATTTTCTCAAAAAAATTTTTTTTTAAGACAGTTATTTAAATAAAATAAAAATTTTTCAATTGTATAATTTTATGAGTTCACTCCCTTAGTTAGTGAATAAATTATCCCATAACAAGTTTTCCTTAATCTATACAATCTGTTCCTAAAAGTATGCTATAAAAGCGCATTATAAAGTTCATTGCGCATACGTCACGTGGTACAAGCTCCCTATGATAAGTTAATAATTAAATAAAGCTATTCGCGATGTAATGACATTTCAATCAGCTACTGATGCTGTGATTGCTTGCATTCAATGTTTAGCAATCTTTTACACCTCATAGAATTATATGTACATATCCATTTAACTTGCTAATTTATCGCCATCACTGAGTACTCGAACACACACTGACTATCATGCTCGTGAATACAAAAGTGTATACAGTTCCTTCGAAATGATGCGGAAAGCTAATGAAAACAGTTAGAGGACACATATAATAGGCGCAATCACACACAGAATCGAGCAAAAGGAAGCAGAGAGGCAAAGTAAAAGTGAAATCAATTTCCCTGTCTTAATTCAAGCTGTGAAAATGGAAATATGCCTGACAACAAATAAAGCTGGGAACTAGAGCGGACGATTGCAGACGAAACTCAATCAATGTCTATTCTTAGAAATCGCAACATTTGACTTCGACTTGGACTTGTGCTCTTCCTGCTCTTAGGTCAAACGGAAATTGTAAGCCAATCGCGAGTCATTGGCATATGGGACTTGGCCGGACAATTGGCCATTTTTGGATTTGAGTAGTTTAGATAATCGAATGGCTCAACAAATGGTTGTGTCGTCATAGAGAAACCCTTTCGTTTCGTTAGTTCAACTATCACTCATTGTGTCAGTGTCCAGCGATCCAGAACTTCTCAAGAGCTGAAGTGTTCCACGTGTCCATCGCATTTCATCTTATCACCGGGGAATCATGTCTCTCCATCTATTTACGTTATTTCCACACATTACGTTTATGTTCCGTTGCCGCTGAGAAAAGTCATTTGGCGAGTCCATTGAGTAGCTGGTATAACCATCTGGAGTGGTGTTCAAAGGAAGGAGGAGGTCATGCATGTGCATGAGCCATAAATTATAAGAACACTTCATGATGTCAAAAGGTTGCTTATATGTATATTAAAGATTGCATTTGTTGTGTGAAATATCCAAGTCAAATGCATGGTTGAGAAATCTAGCAACTACTCCATTTTGCATATTATAACAATAAATATCCCATGAAGTTGATAAATTGTTGTTAAATTATCATCTAAACTATTGCAAACGCAGCGAAATTGTGAAGGTAAAGTGTGATACACTCGTAGAACAAATAGAACAACACGATGTGAGCAGGAAAATGCTACAATTGCACAAAAAGTGGTACATACATACATATATCTTATATTCGTTTGTTCATTGGATGAGTCTAATTCTGTATAGTACTCTTATTTATATTAAGAAAAAAGTGCAAAGAAAGAAGTGAAAATAAATAAATAAGTCTTGCTTTGATTTATTTATATTAAAGTATAATTTAATTTAAATTATAATTAAAGCTCTGTTAAATTGGAAAATGTTTCTTGTAATGTATACATCTATTAATTTTTTTTTTTTATTTTCCATTTTTTTATTGAGCCACAAAATATGATTTAAAATGAGAAACTTATATTTCGTATTCTTTATTTCATATTATTTATCAAGCTATTAAAGACGAAAAAAGATTTATGTAAATGGTTCAGATTGCAAATTTGGCTTTTACAATCAGACTGGAATAGCTTATTTATATTTAAATATGTGTATATATAAAGGTAACTTTATACAATTCCCACCGCAGAAAATATCAGGGCTGTTCAATATGCAATTATTCCTGGAATGAAATTCAATTTTAGGTTTATGCAATTTCGAACTCGCTCGTTATACACGTTAATAGTTCGATTCATGCATCCGTTGATTTTTTATCCAATTATTCAGTTTTCGCTTCGTTTTTTTTCGAACAATTGCAGAATGATGAAAGCCACAGCGTGGTTTTGCCCGGTGTTATTGACTTTACTCAGCGCTACGAGGCTCGTTTGTACAGCACAAAGGGGCACTGCAACTGGAGCAGGCGGAGGCGCCACAGCTGCCGGCGCAGGCTATGCCAACGGATATCCTTTGGGCTATCTGGATGCCCAGGCCATACAGGTGCGTATGCGGTTAAGCTGGAGAATTCAGATCTTTCCCTTCCTCTTCCCCTTCCTCTTCCCCATCCAATTTGCGGTTTTAAGCAGATGTCACTCACTTTTGTGTCCATTTTTAATTTACTTTGTTTTTCACATTCCCATTGCACGCTTCTTGTTTTTCATAGTCAGATGTTTGACTCTTTGACCGTGATGAATAAATTCCCTTCTTTGATGTGGAAAACATGATGTATGTTTCCACAGTGCTCACTCATGTATAAATTAAAAAGAAAAAAACGACAGGATTACATGCTATTATTAAATAAAACACTTACAAACTTGTTCAGCCGCTGCCACAAAACAGATTATAGTAACCCACGGGATTATGGTGTATAAATCCTAGTAGATAGACAGAAATATACATATAGCTATATACAAAGTTCTATGATTTTCATTGACATATAATTCATTGCGATATAATTATTGATAAGTTGATGATACAGGAAGATAACGTTAAATACTATGTTAGATTGGATATATAGAATGGATTTTAGGGAGAAGTTGTTATGCATTTAATTATGAAGACAATAGTTATCTTTGGTGTTATATGACAGTCGATAAATTGAAAATATTTTCTAACCCATAATATAAAGGTTATTTTACGTATGCATATTTTGAAAATAATTCAGTCTAAGAACTTACAGTATTATAATTATAGTGTGAAGCTTTTTCACCATCGTTGAGCATACTCGACTGTCGCAGTCCCCGTACTTACTATGCAAAAGCAAACACTGCTTAAACTAAAATAAAATAAATCGCGACAAATATTAATATAGTTATGTACTAAATGTACTTTTCGCCCAACAAAGGGGCTCCAGTCGGCTACAGTCGAGTGTGCGATCAAAACGAAAAACGTAGAGTATTCCCAATCTATGAATTCGGTTGAGAAAATAAAAAAAAATTGCATAATTAATCTTTATTTTCGATCAATCGTTCCTATGGCAACTATATGATATAGTGGTCCGATGTTAACCAAATTTGATTAGGATGTATAGTACCATGCCATATGCATATTCTGTTAGTTTGGTTTAGATATCTCAAACAACAAAAATATTTTCATACTAAAACTTGATCTTCGACTGATCGGTCCTATGGCAGCTATATGATATAGTGGTCAGATTTCAAACAAATTTTGTCAGGATTTATGGGACAATCTCATATGCATTTTATGTCGGTTTGACTTAGATATCTCAAACAGCAAGAATGTTTTTCATACTAAGACTTGATTTTCAACTGATTGTTCCTATGGGAGCTATATGATATAGTAGTTCGATTTCAACCAAATTTGGTCAGTATATATGGGACCATCCCATGTGCATATTCTGTCAGTTTAGTTCAGTTATCTCAAACAACAAAAAAGATTTTCATACTAAGACAGCTATATGATATAGTAATCCGATATCAATCAAATTTGGCCAGTATGTATGGGACCGTCTTATATGCAAATTCTTTCAGTTTTGTTGAAATTTCTCAAACAAAAAAGTTTTTGATTGTTCTTATGGGAGCTATATGATATAGTGGTCCGATCCAAAATCTAAAACAAATTCGATCTGCGTGCAATATAGACGAACCTACATACCTACCATGCTGTTGATGCTAATTAAGAATATATATACTTTATGGGGTCTGCCACGCCTCCTTCTGCCTGTTACGCAAATTTTTTTTGTGACCCCTATACTCTGGCAGATTGATAGATAATTGAGTGGTTAAGTTATTTGTGTTTGATAAATAGTATTTTAGTTCAAAGACAATCTAAGTATAGTTATTTTTAAATTGCTAGACTTCTTCTTAATGACTTGTTTACGAATGATTAATACCTTAAGGCAAGTAGCAGCCAGAAGCTCAATTTCAATATAAATCTTATCGCAATGCTCGAGTTGTTTGATTTGCAATCGCAAAATGCATTATAGATTTCGCGGAAATATTCTTATCAGAATAATTGATGCAACACTTTGAAGTGGCAGTTCCTATGAAATAACTTTTGATTTCTTCAAGAGACGCCATACATTATAGTATTTAAGCTGGGGAAGTGACCACGATGTTCTCAGAACATAAAACAGGCTCCAAACCAATCTTATCAGTAAGACCCAGTGCGTGATAATTGACCAAACATGATGATTGCCAGCACTGCGTAGCTAACAAACAAATTAGTCAATGCATAAAAATGGATTTGAACATTTCCACAAATTTATCAATTTTTTAAAGCGCAATACAAATGGAAAATTTTTAACAACGATTTATGTAGACGATTCATTAGACCGCAAAACAAAATGTTATTGGGCCTGTTTTTATTTGCCTTTTGGCACGAAGACAAATAAAACTTATGCTTTTATTGGTTTACAGCCTGAATAAATCGCGTAACAACAAAGTTGACAACAAAAGCTCAACTTTTGACGCTGTTTAATTTACAAATGTGTGGGCTGCTTTCAGAGAACAATAGATTTGAATACTTTGGCATTTGTCATATTTATCATCCTGGCAAAACATTCAGCAGGACCAAGTTTTCAGAAGTCGAAGGCGTAACACCTCAATTGATTCACCTGTGAATGTGGCATTCAACTTATCACATTTAACTCACGTGGCAACTTCGAAACATGATCAGAAACTTCGCAGATGCCTTACAAGTATTTATTATGTTGTAAAGCATTCTAAAGTAATGCACAGCTTTTCCGCCAAGAAAACTATTTAAAGACGAGCTGCAAGTTGCGTGGCGGGAGCATTTTAGCCAAATGGAAACTTTTGGAGCAAGTTTGTAAAACAATTTATGATGAATGAAGAAAATTAGCACAAGCTTCTCATAAATTTTAAGCTGACTACTGGGTATATTCATGACTATCTATATACTCACAGGACCGTTTTTTCAATGACTTAATAAGGTGTCTAATAACTATTCAAAATATATTTGATCTAAAATGTATAGAAATAACTCTCAAATTTAAAATTATTTCTTAGATACCATTTATATGTACATTGAAAAAACGGCCCATAATATCAAAAAATACTTTTTGCTCGTAGGTCCACTTTCCATAGCTTCCGATTATTTTGATAGACCCCAATAAACACGATTTTTGTTTCAAAACTACAAATTTTTCATTCAAAAAAATTCATAAAGATTACAGCTACTTATAAATCGAGAAATTCAGGCCACAAACATAAATATAAGATGGAACTTGTTAATATAAACATTATTTATGTTGTTGTTATAAAAAATTTTTTTCCTAAATTGAATGGATTTAAGAATCCGGCTTTTTAATTAGTGTACGGCGCACAGTGGCCCAAATAGGCAATCTAGCGGGATATAAGTCGAATTTCAATTTTTGTATATTCGGGTTTATTTTTATTTCTTTTGATAGACAACTCTTGTCATAGCTTATAAAAGCTTTTGCATGAGCTTTCCGGTGCATTCCTAATCGGATGTGAACTTCTAAACATATGTTTAGCACGTGGTCTGCCAATATTTGACTGCATTCTTAAGCCTTTTTTGGTTGAGCCAAATTTCAAACCAATTGTCAATTTCTTGAATCAATATCTTTTTTTCTTAATCAGATAAGGTATGTACTAAATAAAAATTATATGCTTGTGACCCGTTTTTTCATGTGTAGCAAAAAAAATGTGGTGAAAGTATGCCTTTTTAAAATACATTTTTTTATAGCGTATGCTGTCAACTTTGGGCTAAAACTAGCGTGCTCGGATCGGATCCGAGCTAATTTTAGCATATATGTAAAGTAAGAGTCCTTCTGGTGTAAAAATTTCCAAAATGTTAACCAACTACGACCAACTCTTAAGTCTGTTGCCCTTTTTAGGTGGAATGTCAGTTTCGAAGCGCTATATATATATATTTATATTAATTGGCTTAACGAAAAAGTGGCCAAAAGTAAAATGTTAGCCATCAAAGAATTTGTATTTGGTATATTTTATAAAAATTACCTGGAAGAAAAAAACAAAAAGTTGAAAGCTATCGTGGCCCATTTTAGAGAAAAATGGAAGGCATGCAGATACAGTAGAAACTTTTTTGAAAAAAAAAATCAAAAATGGCTTGACATGCCTCTTTTTCAACAAAAAAGGTTAGACATGGGCCGTCCCATAAAAAATTTTTGGGACCTCTGCCCCAAGACACAGGTCCGAAAAGTGTCCAGTATTGTTATTAATCAGTTGTATGGGAGGTATGAGAAATGTTTGACCTAGAATATTGAAATTTAGAGAGTACGTGAAGAGTGCATTGAAATCCTTAAGTTAAAATTTTCATTCAAATATCTCTTCATTTACTCGAGTTATTAATAAAATTACGCTAGCAGAGCAGTTTGGCCCACTGTGCGGCGCTTAGAATGTTTGCAGGGTATATTCACGTGTATCGATCTGTCCATTTATCATTATATTACTAATACTTCCCTACCATGTTTCAGTTGTTAAAGATAAGGAGGTGTAAGTAGAAGAGGCTTTATATAAATGATTGCAGCAAACGTCAAAAAATATTAAACTTAATATGTAAATTATTAAAAAAAAAATTTAACATTCTGCACTGCGCAAAATAATATTTTTTAGGTATGAAAAATTGGGAACTTTTAGCGCAATTTGATATCAGAAACTTTAGGGCTTTAAAATGTTTTCGTCACTAGACTTTTACATCGTAATTACAAAATTCACGCACTGCTTGATTGATTGAAAATCGCGCTGACGGCGACCTATTTCATTTATTAATCGCACATTTTAATCAACTTATGACTTTAATGATGGTTTTTGTGGTATGGTGGTGCTCTCAATTGAAAATTTCGTGTCCACTGCTGCTTTAAAGTCCAACATTTATTTGCGACTAATATATATTTTTTAAATGCTTTTTTAAACAAATTTGGTCTATTTGCGAGCAGCACCCTCCTGGGCACCCTCATCTGCGTTTTCATCGGCGTTTTCATCAGCGTTTTCATCAGCGTTTTCATCTGCGTTTTCATCAGCGTTTTCATCGGCGTTCTCCTCTGCATTTTCATCTGCGTTTTCATCAGCGTTTTCATCAGCGTTTTCATCTGCGTTTTCATCGGCGTTTTCATCTGCATTTTCATCTGCGTTTTCATCAGCGTTTTCATCAGCGTTTTCATCTGCGTTTTCATCTGCATTTTCATCTGCGTTTTCATCAGCATTTTCATCAGCGTTTTCATCAGCGTTTTCATCTGCATTTTCATCTGCGTTTTCATCTGCATTTTCATCTGCATTTTCATCTGCGTTTTCATCGGCGTTTTCATCAGCGTTGTCATCAGCGTTTTCATCAGCGTTTTCATCAGCGTTGTCATCCGTGCTGCCATCCGTGCTGCCATCCGTGGTGCCATCCGTGGTGCCATCCGTGCTGCCATCCGTGCTGCCATCCGTGCTGTCATCTTGGTTGTCATTAGTGCTGTCCTCACTTGCACTGCTGTCCTGGCTTTCACTGCTGTCCTGACTTTCACTGCTGTCCTGACTTTCGCTGCTCTCGCTGCTATCACTGCTGTCCTGACTTTCACTGCTCTCGCTGCTCTCACTCTCAGGCTCAGGACGTTTGCTTGGTGGTGGTCTAGGTCTGCCATGTCCGTGACCGTTAGGACCGAATGGACCCAATGGACCGAATGGACCAAATGGACCGAATGGGCCGAATAGATCTCCTGGTCCTCGAGGAGGTCCACGACCTGGACGACCCGGGTACCACAGACCACCGCCCTGACCCCTGCCAGGACCTCTCTGGGCCAAGACAGCGACCAGCAAGACTGCGAAGAGTACAAGTGTTATTGCTCTCATTGTGCTAATTGCGTTAGCTACGAATTGAAAGCCCTTTTATAGTCTTATCCAGATGCGTCAATCATGTTTGCACAGTTGCTGGGTTCCATCTCCAACAGTAGCCGGCAATAAATATCTAACATAGCTGCATTCTCAAATAACTTTGCTATGCAAATTTATTGACAGTGTGCAAATAATTCGATAGTCAGTCGTATTCTGATGCAATCTAATCGCAAACACTGAAAATTTCCGTTGTTTCCAATGCCATTGTCATTGTCATTGTCAAAATATCGATCGAAATCGTGTGACTAATAGGCGAATTGATTACTTTATGACCGTAGATTAAAGCCAAGTCGAAAGTTGACAGCGTTGTACGATCTGTCGCACTTGACAATTGGCATTGAACATTGAAAATTTCGATTGGCTAGCAGCAAATCAGACATTTTGGTATATCTTGAGAGTTCTTCAATCGCAATCTGAAGTGGAATTAGTTGATAATGTCATGTTGACATAACATATTAATATTTTCAACTTGTTTCGAGATCAATCTAATGAATATTTCTAAAGAATTCAGCGGGTGTTTGATTTTTTGATCGTTTAATTTTGATAACATCAACTACTTATAGTATACAATTTAATTGCGATTCTAAACAAGTGAACCAATAATACAATTGGTTTATTGTTGGCTATCTACTCGATAACATCGAATAAATAATGAAATTCTACGAAATATGATATTCTTAATACATATCTCAAGGTTTTAATGCTCGTTTTCTTATCTACTCGTTGCTCCGCTTCCCTCCTCAGCTTCTGTCGTTGACTCAGCGGATTCTCCGGAGCCTTCATTAGTTGTATTCTCTGGTTCTTCTGTCAATATGGAAGATTCTTCCACGTCGGTTGTAGAATCCTCGGTTTCCTCCGTCACTTGAGTTGTTTCGTCGGTGCCGTCGGTTGTGGAGTCCTCTTCTGGTGTCAAAGTCGTCTCTTCGGGCAGATTATCAGGCGATGGGGTAGATGCTTCGGGTTCTTCTGGAGCCACAGTTGTCTCGTCGGTTGATCCGTCGGTTGTTGAATCTTCGGGCTCTTCAGTTACCGTGGTCGATTCCTCTGGCTCTTCTGGTGCCTGAGTGGTTTCCTCGGGAGCTTCGGTTGTGGATTCTTCTGGTGCCTGACTGGTTTCCTCTGGAGCTTCGGGCGTGGATTCCTCTGGTGCCTGAGTGGTCTCCACTGGACCAGGAGTCGGGGTCACTGCGGGTCCCTGGGTGGACTCCACTGGAGCTTCGGATGTCGCTGGAGATGGCTGCTCAGTGCGCATGCCGTGGTGTTTGTGCTCATGACGATGATCCCACTGCTCGTCTCTGTGCCAACCATTCTCATCCCTGTGCAGACCTCCAAAGTTTCCGTGCCATCTGTGTCCGTTGCCATTCCAGTCGCCGTGCTGGACATTTCCATTCCAGCCATTTCCGTCTCCTCCCCAGCCGCCGTTGCTGCGACGCCATCCAAATCCGTTTGGCCTGGAAGCGACCAGGACGAAAAGCACCGCGAATACCGCAATTAATAGGACCTTCATTTTGTAATTGTTTGATGTATACTAATCGAAAGCGAATTCGCGACGGGCTTTTATATGAATGGGTTTGCAGACACTCTGACCCAACACGAGTACCATTATCTAATCGCAATCACAATTATAGTGTCTGATAAGCCAAAAAGCAAAAGTAAAAGTGGCGTGGCGTAGTTACTGATAGACCATTGGGAACCACAATGTGCTCTTCACTTATGTGGAATTGGTACTTATGATTAGACATGGATTTCACTTTCTACCTGATACCAACTTGCTGTCACAGTGAAAAGGCAAGTTCCTCATTAAAGAAAGTTTATGACCTGGGTCTATAAAGACAGACAAACTCAAAGGCAGTCAGTTAAATTCCGTCGACTCTTTTCACTTTATCAGTTAGGGAAGTGAGCAATAGTCAATGAACGACCAATCATAAGCTAACAAATATTTTCACAAATATGTATTTTGGTAGTTACCGGGGGCGTTAACATTTACCTAAAATTATCAGAGCAATGGGCAGTACAAGTATTTTATGCGAAACATTAATTGATACTAATAAAAACTTGTTTATCTTCAAATTGATTACCATATAAATTGAGTGTAACTCAAACTTGGCCACAATTGTTTCTGGTCACGGATCGCTGGCATGTTCCACACATCTATATTAGTCATTCACATCAACTAGCATTTTTCAATGTTATCTTGAATGAGTTGTTTACACAGTTTGTTATCTGAAAGCTGCTCGAGTTTGCAAATTGCTGTAAATATTTGTTTATGTACCTGCAAACAGGAACCAGAACATAACTGCTATCATCTTTATTATAATGACAATAAAGTATTATACACTCTTTCATACATAAATACATTTCTATGAATTTTCTTATCAGACAGTTCTTTTATGAGAAGTAATTTATCACATAATTACAAACCATTTACCATTAACAAAACAAAAGAAATCAACTAATGAAAGCACTTTGATTGGTAAACAAAATAACAAAAAATACCAGAATCAATTAGAAATTGATTATGAATTCAATTATTAAACGTATTTAACAAAAAACAAAACGCAATTTAAATTTATGACTAACTCAAATTTAAAATAACTAATATGCTAATTCCAAATTTTTATTTTCATAAAAGATATTATTTAAGAAAATTTCTTTCGCTAAAAAATCATATGTGTTCTTTCTTATTTCCTTAATAATGATTATAGCATGTTCTATTATAAATAATTTTCAAGTTTCTGTCAATTTTTATACCCTGTGCCCATTGAAAATGGTCAAAAGGGTATATTAGATTTGTGTGATGTATGTAACAAGCAGAAGGAAGCATCTCCGACCCCATAAAGTATATATATTCTTAATCAGCATCAACAGCCGAGTCGATTGAGCCATGTCCGTCTGTCTGTCCGTCCGTCTGTCCGTCTGTTTGAACGCGTCGATCTCAGAAACTATAATAGCTAGAGACTTCAAATTTGGTATTGGGGTTGCTGGATACCGGACGCAGATCAAGTTTATTTTTCAATTTGGATCGGACCACTATATCATATAGCTGCCATAGGAACGATCAGACGAAAATCAAGTCTTAGTATGAAAACTTTTTTGTTGTTTGAGATATCTCAACCAAACTGACAGAATATGCATATGGGATGGCTCCATACATTCTGACCAAATTTTCTTGAAATCGGATCACTATATCATATAGCTGCCATAGGAACGATGAGTCGAAAATCAAGTCTAAGTATGAAAAACTTTTTTGTTGCTTGAGATATCTTAACCAAACTGGCAGAATATGCATATGGGGTGGCTTCATACATTCTGACCAAATTTGCTTGAAATTGGATCACTGTATCATATAGCTGCCATAGGAACGATCAGACGAAAATCAAGTCTTAGTATGAAAAACTTTTTTGTTTTTGAGATAACTGAACCAAACTGACAGAATATGCATATGGGATGGTTCCAAACATTTCGACCAGATTTGGCTAAAATTGGACTACTATATAATATGTATTTATTTATGTTTTATATGCTTTTATACATATTACTAATTCTATTATAACCAATATTTTATTTTTTGGAAACTGGCACAGGGTATCTTACAGCCGAGCAAACTCGACTGTAGCCGCACCTCCTCGCAAGCGAAGCGAGCCGGGGGTAGGCGAGCGAAGCGAGCATGGGGCGGAGCGCCCTTGTTTTTAACTCAAACACTTTCATTCATGAAAACTTTTTGAATCAAGACCCAAGATATTCTTATTATGCAGTGTAATAACAAGAATAAAATGAATGCATATAAAGTGTGCCTCTTTCTCTACGAGTATATTTCTTTCTCTGTTTTTTTACAGGATGAGTTTTCATTTGTAAAGCGGAATAAACCGTCGTTGTCCATTGTCAATCCGCTGGATGTGCTGCGCCAGCGGCTGCTACTGGAAATTGCGCGCAGACAGATGAAGGAGAACACTCGACAGGTGAGTAACTGAGTGGGTGGATGAGTTGGTGGATGAGAAGGTGGGTGTGTGTGGGCCACCACAGTGACCACTTTGGAATTTTTAATATGCGCAAATGAGCAAAAGTAAACTTTGTTCTTCAACTTGAAAAAACAAACAGAAGTAAAAGCTGTGCTAACTGGAAAAGTGCGATTTGATATTAAATGGAAAATCAGCGGCTACTCAAAATTAGAGCTCGAAATGAAGAATACTTGAGAGAAAGTTCACACAGAATGCAACGAATTGCGTAAACTTTTTCCATTTCCCAACAGGTAAAAGAACAATAAATTTATGTTATCACAAATTTACCTTTGAAAGGGAACGGTTGGCCACTGGTTTGCCAAGGTCGTGTCTCGTTTGCCATTTGTCAGACAATGGCCTAAAGGCCCATCTTATCGCCTGGTATTGACAATCCCGCATGTGAGCAATGTAAATAACACACAGGTTGATATCAAAAGGTTAGCTGAAAAAATCAAAAACAACGCGAGCTCGACTAGCAGCTACCCTGGTTTAAGGGTATAACACAAGCCACATTGAAGGTAGTTTTAAATAAGAACAACACTGATTTGTATCTATAATCTGGTCAGAAGTATATAAATAGAAATATTTATTTATTTATTTCACATATCGGTTATTTAAAACTTTATTAATTTTTGCCCTAAATTCTCTGAATGTGTATTCACTTTACAGAAACCTTGTTGCTCTTCATATTTACGTGTAGAGGGTAGAAAAAGGCTTCAAGGGCTTAGAGCTGGTTCGAGTTAAGGAAAGGCTTAGCATAACATAAGCAGAAAAGGGAAACCAACGCGGCGTATGCGTAATACAAATATTTCGACTTGGCAACAAAGCGAAATTTATTTGGTTACCAAAATGTTGATGCACCCCCACGTCGCCGTGGGTGGAAAAGGCAAGAAAATCAAACGATTTAATGTGAGGAATTCAAACGATTTGGCCCTTGGGCGCCTCTCAAATAACGATCCTGGTCCTTACCTGGCCACCATGTCGAGTGGGCGGAGTGTTTCTGGGGAACACAAAACTGTGCGCTCCATTTACACATGTCACAGCTCGTTCTCGTTTTCGTGTATATTGATTTGTCAAAGGCAAACGATAAATTGCTGAATGAATGCGAGGACCTTATGAAAGGATCTGTATGAAGGCTCTTGAATGCATTCGAATAATTGATGCCAGGTATAAAAAAAGCATTTACTCGGCTTTGATGAGGGTTAAAGTGAAATGTGATTCACTTTATGGAATACAAATGATTTTATTTAAAAATCTGACTTATTTACATTAAAGCACAACGAATATACTAAAGAGTGGTATTTTCTTCAGGCCTTGAGGTGGTAGACTCTTCAGGCTGCTGGGTTGTAGACTCTTCAGGACGCGGGGTAGTCGAGTCTTGAGGCAGTAAAGTGGTAGACTCATCAGACGCTGAGGAAGTTGAGTTTTCCGGCTCGAGGGTTGTACTGTCCTCCTGTGAAGGTGTTGTCGGACGATGCGGGGGACGGTGTCCGTGTGGAGGACGATGACCATGAGGAGGACGGTGACCATGGGGAGGACGATGACCATGAGGAGGACCATGCTCATGGTCGTGAGGGGGACGGTGTCCATGTGACGGATGCTCATTTGATCCACTTTCAGATTCTTTAAGCATAAGTCAATTTTAATATAGTTTAGGGAATCACCAAAGCATTATAATTACCATTCGAGTCCTCGTCACTGTTTGGTGGTCCAACTGGGCCCTGTTCCTCACCAGACTCCTTTGGCGGCCTTTGTTGGTGCTTGCTCAAACCTTGATCCTCGGATCCGTACTTATCTGGCCGGGCTGCGACCAGCACCACCAGAAGGCTAATAGCCAACACCGCAATTGCAATAGTTTTCATTGTTCAGCTGTTGTTTCTAAACTGATTCAGTACTTACCGAATCAAGGCTTTTATAAGTCAAAATTCAATTGAAAAACAAAACCTTCGGTACGTAGGCGGAATTCCCAACTTTCCACTTACGAGCAATTCTTATCTTGTCTTTATCATAGACATTCGGTAAACTCATGCAGGGAATTGCCCAAATGTGACTAGACACATTTGTATCTAATAGAAATCAGTTTAAACTAAGTCGTCACAGAGTGCATTATTCCTGAAGTGCTTACACCTAAAGTCGTCATTCGATTGCATTATCTATTTCTTACCCCAATTAAATGTTTTTATGGTTGTCTCATTACTAACTGGTAACTTTTTGTGATAAGGGCATGGATAATGCAGTTCGACTATGAGAACTGCATTGTTTATTATAAATAGTAGCAAATAATATGGGATTTATAAAATTTATAAACATCAAAATAAGTGAGAAGAAATTAGTTAGTATTGCTGTATCAGAATATGGTTTAGTTATTATTAATTAACTTGTTATTTATTATATTATTTTATCGAATCTACTTCTCCCTTTACAGTTCCAATAATTGTAGCATACTTCTCAGCTGATTCGCTTATATACAAAGTTGTAGCATAGTTTTAAATGGTTTCTGAACATTGAACATTTGTTTACTTAGTAAAGTTTAATATAGAAAGACGATAACTAACAAGATAACCAGAAATGCAATTAACAATTCAAAAGCTGTGTGTAACTCCAATTAGCACGACTGAAAATTAATGCTTATATATAATTTAACCAAAATTTAAATTTACTGCTGGATCTTCTGTGTGTCGTGCACTCATTTCCTTTAATGTCAACCAATTTGCTCTGCTCTTTACTCCCTCTGTGCCCAGGTTGAATTGAATCGTGCCATACTGAAGAACGTGGGTAAACGTGTGTTCCTCGAGCCATCGACCTGGGCCAACAGTCGCAGCCAGCAGCAGCAGCAGCAGCAACTGGAGCAACAGCAGCAGCGGGAGGAGGAGCGGCAGCGGGAACAGTTGCGTCGGGAGCAGCTGCAGCAGCAGCATTTCCCCAGTCAACTGTGGAACCTTGGCTGGCCGCAGTCCACCAACTCCCCGTCCTACTCGGCTCCGTCTTCGTCAGGTTCGTCACGGTTTTTCGATTTTCTGCAGCGGCCAGAAACCCAAGGAAGACAGCAGGCAACATCACATCAGCTGCTCGACGATGCCAACAAATCCCTCAACGGGGGCACCCTCGGGCTCGGGCTGGGCGAGGGCAGTGGTGAAGGCGGGGGCGTGGCCAAACATCAGCAGCCAGGCGGAAATGAAATTGCAAATGAAACAAATCATGAAAACGGTAGTCGCAAGACATTGCCTCTTGGCAAAAGCGCAACAGGCGAGGATGTGGACAATGTGGACGACGATGCCGAGGACCAGGACGATATGCTGGACGAGCTTAAGCTCAACTGGGCCAACGAGCAGCCCGACGATCTGGACATACCCATATATGCAAATAATGCAAATGCTCGACTCCCCTGGCGTCTAATCTATCGCATGCATAAAAATCCGCACTATGCTAATTAAGCAATAACAACACCACAAGTTGCAGATACAGATACATTTACACACACAGATACAGACACAGATACAGAAACACAGACACATAGAGAGAAACAGTTTAATAGTTGCTAATTTGACGGTTCCTAATGGCTGGCTTTAAGGCAGGCATATCGTGTGTGCACAGCGACCCCTTCGATAAGAACAGAACAGAACAGAACAGAACATTACAGATCCCACCACGCCCCATCCTATTATCTGGTTTTCGATGTACACTCACCATTTGAATTGAAATTTGTATTCTTAATGTATTCTATTGAATTAGCCAACTAATTAACTAACTACTTAATGGTTTGTCTAACGATTCATGCTACCTCTTTCTCAGATGCTCTTGGAAATACTCAACACGAAACGAACGTTCCCTTAACGCTCCCTTTGGGGCATGCCCCTCGGTACTACGTAATTACGAGTCTACTCGAATTGTATTTATTGACTAGCAAAAAAAGTTTAAAATAATTAAAACAATATAAAAAAATTACAAAAAAATATATATATGTGTATATGAATTTGTTTAATAGCATAAATGATGTTGATGGATACAAAGAAAAATTTAAAGAAAACAAAGATATATGAATGTAGTTTTTAAATAAATATTAAAGTGCAATACGTATGCGTATGTATACTCTCAATATACCATATGTATGTACTCTTATGTATGTGCTTTTACTTGTAAATGCTTATGCTTTCAATACTTTAAATTCCGTTCAATAATATACTATAACCTTTTTCTGAAAATGATTTGATTCAAACTGACAAAACAATCCGCGGGCGGAATTTTGTATATTTTTCATGCAGTTTTTGAAAACAGCGCAGTAACCAGTAGCTGAAATAATAAAATGAAAATTATGTTTTTCCTAAGTAATGATTTTTCAATGCTCAATATAAATAAAGTAATTTCTAAAAGTTTTCAAAAACATTTTTTTCTTTTGCTAAAGGTCGCTTGCTTACGTTTACTTTAAGTTAAACTTTAAAGTTATATGTTAAGAAAGTAAGAAACATGTTAAAGACACTAAAATGGTTACAAATCATATAAATACGACAAACGATTTTAACGTAGATGAGCTACTTAACTAACATTACTTACAAACTATTTTTGCATGTGCAGAACTTAATGAACCCAAATCTATATATGGCGTACTTATTAAAAAAATACAATCGAATGGATCGAGTGAATTATACACACAGGCACACACAAATACTTTAACACTTATGTAAATTAATGAAAATGTTGAGATTAATATACAAATTATGTAAATACGAGATTTTCTCAAGAACAAAATTGAATTTGGACATGAAATAAACAATAAAAAATAAACAATTAACAATGGTTGAAATTCAAAATTATATATAATATATTTCAAGGATTAAACTCGTATATGTTCGTGCATATATGTAAATTTATGTATTTATTTTAATGAAATCCAACTGAGCATTAAACAAATAAAAAAAAATATTGAAATGGCATTCAATTCATAAGTGCTTGATTTTTATTGGACAAAATGGGTAAAGTCATTAAGTTAAATTATTCTTATACTTTATACTTTTAATAATCTTTATATAAAAAAAAAACATTTTTAATTAAACCACATTTAGTATTCTAAAGAGTGGTATTTTCTAGACTCTAGTGCTAGACTCTTCAGGCTGCTGGGCTGTAGACTCTTCAGGATGCGGGGTAGTCGACTCTTGAGGCAGTAAAGTGGTAGACTCATCAGTAGCAGGGGAAGTTGAGTTTTCCGGCTCGAGGGTTGTACTGTCCTCCTGTGGAGGTGGTGTCGGGCGATGCGGGGGACGGTGTCCGTGTGGAGGACGATGACCATGAGGAGGACGGTGACCATGAGGAGGACGATTTTCATGGTCGTGAGGTGGACGCTGTCCCTCTGATGAGTCATCACCTGATCCACTTTCATGTTCTTTAATCAAAACTCAATTTTAATAATATTTTTGTAATCACCAAGACATTATTATTACCATTCGAGTCCTCATCACTGTTTGGTGGTCCAACTGGGCCCTGTTCCTCACCAGACTCCTTTGGCGGCCTTTGTTGGTGCTTGCTCAAGCCTTGATCCTCTGATCCGTAGTTACCGGGTCGAGCTGCGACCAGTACCACCAGAAGGCTAATAGCCAACACCGCAATTGCAATAGTTTTCATTGTTCAGCTGTTGATTCTAAACTGATTCAGTACTTACCGAATCAATCCTTTTATAAGTCCAAATTCAGTTGAGAAACGAACCCTTCAGTTCGTAGGTGAAATTCCCACATTCCACTTAAGATCAATTCTTATCTTATCTTTATCTGTGGGCCCAGACATTCGGCGAAATAATGCAGGAAATCGCCCAAATGTGACTAAATACATTTATAAGTATCTAATTGAAATCAGTTTAAACCAAAGTCGTCATAGATGTGCATTTTAAAGTGTTTGCACCTAAAGTCGTCATTCATTAATTGCACTATCTATTTCTTACCTAACTAAAATGTTTTTGGGATTGCCCCATTACTAATGGCCATTTTTAGTGATAGTACAGTTCGACAGTGAGGTCTTACCTTGTCATTACTAAAATGTTAGCAAATATATTTGGAAAACGATTAAATGTATTTTCGTTCATTATAATATTTCCATCTTTAAATACAGTACAATATAGTATTTAAAGGATTTGATTGATTATTACATAAATTTAATTGATTTTATTTTTTTCAAAGGTTTTTAATTCGATACGGAATTCAAAAAGTTGAAGGCGCTTCACAGTTTAGAGTAAAAAGCAAGCGGGAAAGGCTATAGTCGACTTTAGGATACCCGTTACCTATTCAAATAAGTTTAAAATATTGCTTTTAGGAACTTTCATAGCTTGAAACTTAATTCAGCCTTTACCACCTTTATGTTTATCCGATTTACGGAGGCGGAAAGGAGCGAAAAAATGTAAAAGTCCGTGTGCCAAATTAGGTTGCTCTAGCTCTTACAGTCTTTGAGATCTAGGCTCTCACACGGACGGACGGACAGACGAACTATATCGACTCGGCTGTTGATGCTGATCAAGAATATATATACTTTACAGGGTCGGAGATGCTTCCTTATCCCTGTTACATACACTGCAACGAATACAATATCCCCTTTTACTTATCTTTTAAGTAACGGGTATAAATACTTAAGATATTTTTATAGCTACATATATAGATATAAATGATCAGTTTTTGTGTCGGTCTAAAAATCTAGTGCTGGAAACATTTCCATATCCCAAAATTCCTGATTTCCAATTTTGTGACTAACATTATTAAATGTAACATATAAATGTGGAATGAAAAACCTCATTTCCCCTGAAGTCTTTTACCTGCGTACTTTAGAACAATGTACAGGTATGCTTAAGAGCCCTTCAAAATACTTTACAAACAATATGTAGAACATATCTGCAGCTTCTATCGTTTGGATACTTTGGGGGTGTTCATTTTAGCGGGTTTTTATCGATTTTCCGCTAAGCTAGCGATTTTTTGAAAAAGTCGTAGAACAAGAGTTTCTAGATTTATGATCGGGAATAAATACATATTCACACAATTAAGTTATCTTAACGATTTGATACAAACAAACAGACAAACAAGTGGACTGACTTTTCATATCATTTTCGGCAGGCGACTAAAATTTTCAAATTTAATTATTATGTTTTATAGCTAATTAATCTGTGAGCTGTTGTGTCCTTAGGCTAAAGCCAAGTAGGTTGTAAGTAAGTTGTTATTGTGGTAGATATGGAAAGATTTATTTTTGATATGGAAATTGAACGTTCTGTTGATGAAATAATTCTTTTATTGTGTGAAATTATGTGGTTTCTAAAGAGGTTTGCTATAGGAGTGTCTGATTAGTTTAGAAAGCTTTTGAAAAGTTAAGCGGTTAAGAGGTATGTTTTAAGCTCAATAACAGAGAAAGTAGATCGAAAAACTTCAATTGACAACCGGATAGCTGCGTTAAAAACGTTCTTAAATTTGTATAATGTTGATGTAGGTAAGAACCCATACATAAAAAAGCATTGCTTTTTTTGATAAAATTGAATTTATTTTAAAATCTTATTATTTACATTAAAGCACAATTAATATTCTAAAGAGAAGTATTTTCTTCAGGCCTTAAGGTGCTAGACTCTTCTGGCTGTTGAGTTGAAGACTCTTCTGGATGCGGGCTAGTCGACTCTTGAGGCAGTAAAGTGGTAGACTCATCAGACGCAGAGGAAGTTGAGTCTTCCGGCTCGAGGGTTGTACTGTCCTCCTGTGGAGGTGGTGTCGGACGATGCGGGGGACGGTGTCCGTGTGGAGGACGATTTTCATGGTCGTGAGGTGGACGCTGTCCCTCTGATGAGTCATCACCTGATCCACTTTCATGTTCTTTAAACAAAACTCAATTTTAATATTGTTTTAGTAATCACCAAGTCATTATAATTACCATTCGAGTCCTCATCACTGTTTGGTGGTCCAACTGGTCCCTGCGCCTCACCAGACTCATTTGGCGGCCTTTGTTGGTGCTTGCTCAAACCTTGATCCTCTGATCCGTAGTCACCTGGCCGAGCTGCAACCAGCACCACCACAAGGCTAATAGCCAACACCGCAATTGCAATAGTTTTCATTGTTCAGCTGTTGTTTCTAAACTGATTTAGTATTTACTGAATCAAGCCTTTTATAAGTCGAAATTCAATTGAGAAACGAACTCTTCAGCTCGAGCAATTCTTATCTTATCTTTATCTATATCTATGAACCCAGACATTCGGCGAACTCATGCAGGGAATTGTCCAAATGTGTCTAAACACCTGTATAAGTATCTAATTGAAATCAGTAAGTCGTCATGGGTGGGCATTGCTTCTGAAGTGCTTGCAACTGAAGTCGTCATTCATCGATTGCATTTTCTATTTCGTACCTTCTTAATTGTTTTTGGGGTAGCCCCATTACTAATGGCCAATTTTATTGATAAGGGCATTGATAATACAGTTCGACTAATATAGCTACATTGCTTATTATTACTAAGTAAATTTTCCCACTTCTTTATTCCTAATAAAAGTAACTTTTTTGCGCAGTGCCGAATTTAAAAAATTAATATAAATCGTTAGACTCGTTTTCTCTAACATTTAATATGGCCAATTTTGGAAATCGACTACAACATTAATAGCAATCCTAAATATGTACCGATCTTGCAATAAGCGCAATTAGGAAATGTTTTATCTGCGGCATATAAGCAAGCAGTGTTAAGGTATATATACAGTTAACAGGGAATATCTTGCCGAATCGAAATTTTACAGATATGTATATGTTATAAGCTAGCGGTTTTAAAAAAAAGTCGTGGAACAAAAAATGTCTCTATTTATGATCTGGAATAAGTCCACATTCCCACATTTAGGTACATTTGATACAAACAAACACACAAAAGGACAAACTGACTTTTCATCTCATATTCGGAAGGCGATTAAAATTTTCCAATTTAATCATCTATCGTTGATATAGCTTAAATCTGTGAATGTGGACTTATTTCCGATCATAAATTCAGAAACTTTTGCTCTACGACTTTTTAAAAAAATGTTCATCATTAGACTCTTACCTCGTAAAAAGTTTTTTCTTTATAAAATTCAATATACTTAAAAGCAAAATGATGGATAAATCACTGCGGACGGCAGTCCGCGCTAGTGACGAAAGCAGCACGAAGGGTGCGAAGGCGACTAGCATATATACACAGGAAGAATGGAAGATTTGCTATGACTGTCCGATCAGGTCGAGTTATATACCGATCGAAAGGTATCAACCTAACTTACAAATGTGCATACTAAGACTTTTGAAAACTCACCTGGTTCGTGAGATAAACAGGTGTAAGTGGGAGGGGAAAAATTTAAATTATTGGAGCTAATGGGGCCGTTGGAGCCTTTTTGAATTTTCGATGAATTTTTTACAATTCTCATAAAAAATACGCGTCGAATGACACCTCGATCATCAAAATCGGACAACTGGCTCAAAAAATAATTAATTTTGAAATTTTTAGGGGCCTTCTCAAAACGAGATGAAAAGTCAGTCTGTTTGTTTGTTTGTTTGTCTGTTTGTTTGTTTGTAAGGATCAAATCGTTGATTTAGCTTAAAAGTTTGAATGAGGACTTGTTCCCGATCAAAAATCTAGAATCGTTTGTTCTACGACTTTTTCGAAAAAAAGCTAGTTTAGCGGGAAATCGCTAAGAACCGCTAAAATTAAAACCCTTATAGCAGTCAAACGATAAAAGCTACAGATGCGATCTATATATCGTTGAAAAGGTATTTTGAAAGGCTGTTATGCATACCTTTTAACTTTTTTTTGTAAAGTACATAGGTAAATTGCTACAGGTGACATAAGGTATTTTCCCCCACATTTTGGCGGTTTTTGAGAAAACGACGCTAACGATTTTTTTTAAATTTCAATATGTTTTAGTTTGTAAAATTTCGCGTTTTTTGATATATGACACAAAAAATTTTAGTTTAGCGGGAAATCGCTAAAAACCGCTAAAATTGAAACCACCATAGCATCCAAACGATAGAAGCTACAGATGCGATCTATATATCGTTGAAAAGGTATTTCGAAGGGCTTTTTGCACTGCTTGCAGCGTAATGCGGAAATTACCTGTTAGCTGAATACATACATTTTACTTAGAATGGGAATAGGATAGCAGCAGCGAAGTGTCATAGCACCCAGAGTTTAAGAGTGCTGATAGCTTTTGCGCTGGGCATGTGTGTTTGTAAAGGGGACCAGTGTTGCCAGACAATTTGCTTTAGCTTGTACAAACAATAATCAAAGTTGACAAAGCTATACTGTCAAGAAATATTGCAATTTAAAAATTTCTGAGGTCCTTTTCAAAAATTTCTGATATCCCACAAAAAAAAACCTCTTTACGAGGTAAAAGTCTAGTGACGAAAACATTTTCATGCCCCAAAATTTCTGATATCCAATTTTGTGACGAATAATATTAAGTTTTACATATAAATTATTTTAAGCAAAATTTTTGCATTCGGCACTGCGCAAAACAGTGAATGAGTTTTATTTGGTATGAAGAATTGAGACATTTTAGCGCAATGTGCCGAGTGCCAAAATTTTGCTTTAAATAATTTATATGTAAAACTTAATATTATTCGTCACAAAATTGGATATCAGAAATTTTGGGGCATGAAAATGTTTTCGTCACTAGACTTTTACCTCGTAAAGAGGTTTTTTTTTGTGGTAGTTAATAAACACGCACTGCTTGATTGATTGAAATGCTCGCTGACGGCGACTTTTTTATTTATTAATCGCACATTTTGATCAACTTATGACTTTGATGGTGGTTTTTATGGTAATGCTCTCAATTGAAAATTTCGTGTCCACTGCTGCTTTAAAGTCAAACATTTATTTGCGACTATTATATATTTTTTAAATGCCTTTTTAAGCAATTTTGCTCTATTTGCGAGCAGCACCCTCCTGGTCACCCTCATCTGCGTTTTCATCTGCATTTTCATCTGCGTTTTCATCAGCGTTTTCATCAGCGTTTTCATCAGCGTTTTCATCTGCATTTTCATCTGCGTTTTCATCAGCGTTTTCATCGGCGTTCTCATCTGCATTTTCATCTGCGTTTTCATCTGCGTTTTCATCAGCGTTTTCATCGGCGTTCTCATCTGCATTTTCATCGGCATTTTCATCTGCGTTTTCATCTGCATTTTCATCAGCGTTTTCATCTGCGTTTTCATCTGCGTTGTCATCCGTGCTATTATCCGTACCATTATCCGTGCTGTCTTCCTGGTTGTCATCCGTGCTGTTATCAGTGCTGTTATCAGTGCTGTTATCAGTGCTGTCATCCGTGCTGTTATCCGTGCTGTCTTCCGTGTTGTCATCTTGGTTGTCATCCGTGCTGTCATCTTGGTTGCTCTCCTGACTTTCACTGCTGTCCTGACTTTCGCTGCTCTCGCTGCTGTCACTCTCAGGTTCAGGACGTTTGCTTGGTGGTGGTCTATGTCCGCCATGCGGTCCTCCATGCGGTCTGCCATGCGGTCCGCCATGATGTCCGTTACCGCCAGGAGGACCAGGTCGTGGACCTCCTGGTCCTCGAGGCGGTCCACGACCTGGGTTCCCTTGACCACCACCTTGACCCCTGCCAGGACCTCTCTGGGCCATGACAGCGACCAGCAAGACTGCGAAGACTACAAGTGTTATTGCTCTCATTGTGCTAATTGCATTAACTACAAATTGAAAGCCCTTTTATAGTCTGATCCAGATGCGTCAATCATCTTTGCACAGTTGCTGGGTTCGAACTCCAATAAAAATATCTAACATAACTGCATTCTCAAATAACTTTGCTATGCAAATTTATTGACAGTGTGCAAATAATTCGATAGTCTGACGTATTCTGGTGCAATCTAATCGCCAACGCTGAAAAATTCCGTTGTTTCCAATTATAAAAAAAACTCCCTCTACTCGAGGTAAACAGTCTAGTGACGAATTTCCATGCCCCAAAAATTCCTGGTATCCAGATTTGTGACGATACAATATTAAATGTAACACATAAATTATTAAAAAAAGAAGTAATTTCAATATTAAGATCCTTTTTAAATATATGTACTTATATTCAAGTTGACGATATTGTGAGCTTAGCAAAATTCATATTATATAAGTCAGTGGTGTCCAAAATGGTAAATATTAATCAAATTTTCTTCATTAGGGTTTGCGAGCATATCTATTGGAGTAATTTGTTCAATAATCTTACTTCTTATGGTTTTAAAGGAAATAATTCTAGAATATGTTGTATGTTGAGAGTATTGTTGAATTGGTATAAGGTACATGTATTGGATATGTTTTGGTCAAAGTAGTGTTAATGTGCTTGTTTGGTTTGTCCCAAACGAAGGCGAATTATTATCGTTTGGTCACCTCTTAAAATATTTCTATGATTTGAATTTTTGCTTAGATTTGGTACCATATATGTAGTCCAACAATTTCAAATAATATTTTGTAATCTGTTTAGATATACGCTTTTTTAAATTTCTGTTTAAGTCTTTGATATTGTAGTGTTGAAGCTGTAAATTAGATGGACATATGTATTGACAGACTTTGTCGGATATGGCTCATCGACTCAGCTCGTTGATGCTGATTAAGATTATGAACGTATGGCCAGAGTATTCTCATATTACATATCACACTCTATTTGATGATGATCTTATTTGAGATGGGTATGGGTACTAGTCATTGTTAGCTTTTAATAGATATAGAATCGTAGTGACAAAGATTAAATCAAAGCGAGTACAAAAATACAATCACTGCGGCCTTTATTTTACATATAGTTTCTAAATTTAGCTTCTAAAATTGCAATTATTTCAGTGCATGTGATTCTGTGGTAATTGAAAAGCGGGCTATGTTATTTAGCTGAGAGCTGTTGTGTCCTTAGGTAAATGCCAAGGAGGTTGTAAGTTTGGTATTTTTGTGGTAACTAGGTATGAAAAGCTGTTTATTTTGGTTCTGTTGATGAAATTATTCTTTTATTGGGTGAATTTATGTGCTTCCTAGCTAGTTTTTCTAAAGGAGTTTCTGATGAGTTTAGAAAGTTTTTGAAATGCTTAGAGGCTTAGAGGCTCAATAGCTGGGATGTTGGCTTCAAATAATTTGGGATGGGAGTAGATCGAAAAACTGCGAGTGACATCCAGCTAACTGCGCTAAAAATTGTCTGATATTTGTGTAATGTTGATGTAGGTGAGAACCCATATATGTATAAATAAAGCACAGCTTATTTAAATTTAAAATTTATTTTATTTAAAAGTCTTATATATTTGCATTACAGCACATTTAATATTCTAAAGAGTTGTATTTTCTTCAGGCTGCTGGGTAGTCGACTCTTGAGGCAGTAAAGTGGTAGACTCATCAGACGCAGAGGAAGTTGAGTCTTGCGGCTCGAGGGTTGTACTGTCCTCCTGTGAGGGTGGTGTCGGGCGATGCGGGGGACGGTGTCCGTGTGGAGGACGATGACCATGAGGAGGACGGTGACCATGAGGAGGACGATTTTCATGGTCGTGAGGTGGACGCTGTCCCTCTGATGAGTCATCACCTGATCCACTTTCATGTTCTTTACACAAAACTCTATTTTAATATTGTTTATGGATTCAACAAATCAATTCAATTACCATTCGAGTCCTCATCACTGTTTGGTGGTCCAACTGGGCCCTGTTCCTCACCAGACTCCTTTGGCGGCCTTTGTTGGTGCTTGCTCAAGCCTTGATCCTCTGATCCATATTTACCGGGTCGAGCTGCGACCAGCACCACCAGAAGGCTTATAGCCAACATCGCAATTGCAATAGTTTTCATTGTTCAGCTGTTGATTCTAAACTGATTCAGTACTTACCGAATCAAGCCTTTTATAAGTGCAAATTCAATTGAGAAACGAACTCTTCAGTTCGGAGGCGGAATTCCCAACATTCGCCTTACGAGCAATTCTAATCTTATCTTTTCTGTGGGCCCAGACATACGGCGAAGTCATACAGGGACTCAGCATTTGGACAACCAAATGTACTTAGCTAAGTACAATTCCATCTAATTGAAATCAGTTAAATTAATTCGTCGTCGAAGTGCATTGTTTCCTGAAGTGCTTGCCCCTAAAGTCGTCATTCTTTCAATTGCATTATCTATTTTCTTAGCTTACTCAAATGATTTTGGGGTAGCCCCATTACTAATGGGAATTTTAAATGATAAGGGAATTGAAAATGCAGTTTGACTATGAGAACTGCATTGCTTATTATTGCTAAGGAAATTTTAAGAGATATTTAAAAAGTTCCCAATTTTTCATACCCCTTTAACGTTTTTGCGCATTGCCGAACTAACACTGAAATTCGAAAACAACATTAATGAAGCAACCCTAAATATGATCTTGATGTAATCGCAATTATGAAATGTACTTATTATCTGCGGCAAGCAGAAATCACCACTCTGCAAGCAGCATTTTCGTGCATAACGCTGCAAGCAGTTAACACACCCAGTGCACTATGGTCCAGAATCCGTTTTTTTTTTTGGCATAAAGTCGAAATTTGGTGTGAATATATCCTATATTTGCTTTTAAATTCTTAAAGTAAATGTATCACACATATTCAAAATAAAAACAAATGTTTAAAAGCTTAATTAAAGATTTTCTACGAGCTTTTAAAAGTGAGCATTTGATCAGCTAAATATAAGAAAGAAATTGGCGCCAAATTACTCTCTTACAGTTTTGTGCTGCACTAGCATGATTCGTTAAAAAAAATATACCAAAATATGGAAAATAAAGATAAAGATATGTAGTATCTAATGTATATACTATTTATATAGTAGATTTGTGTGTAGTGCTAGGCTTTTAGCTCTGTGTATTGCCCAATTTATTAATGTATATTTGTTGAGAATTTAAATGCGTCCCCTGTGTTTCGTGGAAAATAACTAACGTTCTGAGGCTTTCTGAGAAAAACTAATTACTTACTAACTTTGACTCGTTTTGACTCCTTTTCTTAAAAAAAAATCTTAAGTTGCAGGTGTGTAAATCACACTATAACTCTCACCATAAAATGTAATACAACATTCTAGCTAATTTCTAGTAAAAACTGCATTCCCTTAGATTTAAACCTTTAGATTAGTTTATTAATTAATAAATAAATTAAATAACTCAAGTCCTTTATTTATTCTAAACTTTAAGGAGCGTAAAAATGTTTTGAATTCCGTATCGAATTAAAAGTCTTTAAAATAAATAAAATTCAATTAAATTTATGTAATAATCATCAATGACTTCAGTTACTTGCTTCAATATAAGTATTTGTTATATTTTACTATACTATAGCAAATATTAAAATAAAAGAAAATCTATTTAATCGTGCTTCCGAAACAGTTTGTTAAAATTTATAATGGTGGATAGAGTCACCGACCTGCCACAAATATAACTCTCAGTTAAAAGACAACTGGGCTTCGATTCCCACACAAGTTAAAAAAAATAACAGTTATAAATGAAAAAAACATATGTCCGCTAAGATCAAGAAAAGCCATACAATTTAATGAATATCCCCTTTGGGACAGATTTAAATCAAATAAAAAGAGAAATCCAAAAATGTATAATGATTAATAATAATAAGCAATGCAGTCCTTATAGTCAAACTGCATTATCAATGCCCTTATCACAAAAATTTCTTATTAGTAGTGGGGCTACCTCAAAAACATAGGTAATGCAATTAATGAATGAGGACTTTAGGTGCAACCACTTCAGATAAAATTCACTTCCATGACGACTTTATTTAAACTGATTTCAATTAGATACTTATAAATGTATTTAGTCACATTTGGGCGATTCCCTGCATGACTTCGCCGTGTGTCTGGGCTTACAGATAAAGATAAGATAAGAATTGTTCGTAAGTGGAATGTTGGGAATTCCGCCTCCGAACTGAAGAGTTCGTTTCTCAATTGAATTTGGACTTATAAAAGGCTTGATTCGGTAAGCACTGAATCAGTTTAGAATCAACAGCTGAACAATGAAAACTATTGCAATTGCGGTGTTGGCTATTAGCCTTCTGGTGGTACTGGTCGCAGCTCGGCCAGGTAAATACGGATCAGAGGATCAAGGCTTGAGCAAGCACCAACAAAGGCCGCCAAAGGAGTCTGGTGAGGAGCAGGGCCCAGTTGGACCACCAAACAGTGATGAGGACACGAATGGTAATTGAAATGTTTTGCTGATTACATAATCAATATTAAAATAGAGTTTTTTAAAGAATCTGAAAGTGGATCGGATGAGCACCCATCACATGGACACCGTCCACCTCACGACCACGAGCACGGTCCTCCTCATGGTCATCGTCCTCCACACGGACACCGTCCCCCGCATCGCCCGACACCACCCCCACAGGAGGACAGTACAACCCTCGAGCCGGAAGACTCAACTTCCTCTGCGTCTGATGAGTCTACCACTTTACTGCCTCAAGAGTCGACTAGCCCGCACCCTGAAGAATCTACAGCCCAGCAGCCTGAAGAGTCTAGCACCTTAAGGCCTGAAGAAAATACCACTCTTTAGAATTTTAAATGTGCTTTAATACAAATATATAAGACTTTTAAATAAAATAAATTTTAAATTTAAATAAGTTGTGCTTTATTTATATATGGGTTCTCACCTACATCAACATTACACAAATATCAATTCATTTTTAGAGCAGCTTTCCGGATGTCACTCGGAGTTTGAACTTGAAAACAAGGGACTCCGCCCCTGCTCGCTTTGATCGCGGGGAGCTGCAGCTGCAATTGAGTGTACTCGGTTGTAGGATACCCTTTACCAAGGAGCTCATTAGCCTTACACGTTTTTGCACGCCGTTAAGCACGATGAGTGTTAGATGCCTTTATAGAAAGCTGAATTAAATTTTCGACTAATTTTTTCCACGGCAGTTATATTATATAGTAGACCAATTGCAACAAAATTTGGTCAGGATGTATAAGACTATCCCAGATGCATATTCTGTTAGATTGGTTGAGGTATCTCAAGCAACAAAATAGTTTTTCGACTGAAATAGATGTCCGATCTAAATTTAAAAACCTGATCTGCGCAGGGTATTCAGGAAGCTACGTACCAAGTTTGAAGTCTCTAGCTTTTATAGCCTCTGAGATCGACGCGATCAAACACACGGACGGCCAGATGACGGACATGGCTAAATCGACTCAGCTGTTGATACTGAATACACCTTATGTGGTTTGCCACGCCTCCTTCTGCCTGTTAACCGCTAAACTTTTCAGTAACTTTCTAAACTCCTCAGACACTCCTCTTGTGCTGCATGCCGTCCTCCATCGTCATCGAATGCTTTCGGGCTGCTGTAAAAATATATTATATAATTATGGAATATACACTTACATTTATATCACTGCGGACGGCAGTGACGAAAGCAGCACAAAGGGTGCGAAGGCGACTAGCAATATATACAGGAAGAATGGAATATTTGCTACGACTGTCCGATCAGTTTTTATACCGAGTTAAATACCGATCGAAAGGTATCAATATAACTAACAAATGTGCATACTAAGACTTTTTTAAACTCACCTGGTTCGTGAAGATAAACAGGTGTAAGTGGGAGAGGCAAAATTTAAATGATAGCAGCAAACGAGGTCCGTTGGAGTCTTTTGATATATTTTTCTATCAATATCCGACCATTCTGGCTCAAAAAATACGCATTGAATTTTGAAATTTTTAGTGGCCATATCCGAAAATTAAATCGAAAAGTCAGATTATCTGTTTGAAATTTGTATCAATAGCGTTCCGAAATATCTTAAATCGGTGAATGAGGACTTGTTCCCGATTAAAAATCTAGAAACGTTTGTTCTACGACTTTTTCGAAATATCGCTAGTTTAGTGGGAAATCGCTAAAAACCGCTAAACAGCAGCCAAACGATAGAAGCTACAGATGTGATCTAAATATCGTTGAAAAGGTATTTTGAAGGGCTCTTAGGCATACCTTCAAAGTTCTTTTTTTAAAAACATAGTTACCTATGTAGTTCAACTACAGATGAAATAAGGTAAGAATATCCCACACTTTGGCGATTTAAGAAAAATCTACGTTTCAAATCACTTTTAAATATGTTATATGTATATTATTGACAATACAATTTTGCGATTTTTCACATATAACACATATCTGTGAAAATTCGTTTGGGCTGTTACCTGTTAACTGAATATACCTTTTACCTTTACACTACTGCCCCAGTGGACCGAGCAACGGACGTTGAGCAAGAGTCTCGCCAAAAGCACATAAATTGGCTTACAAACAGACAACTTGCGGTCAAATACCGTGCGGCGACCGAACCTTCGCCAAATATGCGTTGTTGAGCCGTAAATGGGGCCGAAAACGGATCGTAAGCGGATCGAACGAATTCATGTCATATTGCACGCAACATTTTCGTGTGTGACGCGTTGTGTCGCTGCTGCCAGACGGCAGAAATTAGTTTCGGCAAACGACATTACAGACATTGTGTTGCAATTGTGATTGTGTTCTTTTTTCTGCTTTGCCTTAGTGCATTTTGTGTTGTGCCAATTACCGGGAGTCTATGTGTTACCCAAAATAATATGAAGTAAGTAAATAATAAAATAAGGTATTAACGTAATATATGCAAATGTGAATTTAATAATAATATTATGTATTTGTAAAGCAACCCCAAAACAAAAGATGGCGATGGAGGGCAGCATGCACAGCAAACAAAAGGCGGAAAACTGAGACGGAGGAGACGACCTCGAAAGTTAACAGTTAATTTTTATAGTTTTAGATTACCTATATTTAAAATTGTAACTAAAATAAAAAATATATATAAAAATAAATCTAAAATAATCAGAAAAAATATCATTTCATATTTATTTTAAATATTAGTAAGGCATCGTTTGTAATACTATACAAGGTACGCGAAAAATATCATAAATGTTCTGAAAATTATACTTTTCCGTGTTATCGTATTTGAGAGTTTGGTGCCACAGACTGAGCGACAGATGACACATATTTCTATCACTTTCAGATCTGAAAACGGACGTTTTGCACGTTTGAAATCCGTAAAACTATCATTTACGCAATTCTTTTTGTGGCAGATAAAACATTTTATAATTGCGATTACAGAAAGATCGGTATAACTATTTCATGTTTTAGTCGAATATGAGTCGATATTACCAGTTAACTGAATATATACATTTTACTTAGAATTGGAATAGGACAGCAGCAGCAAAGTGTCATAGAAGCCAGAGTTTGAGAGTGCTGATCTTGCTTTTGCGCTGGGCATGTGTGTTTGGAAAGGAAACCAGTGTTGCCAGAAGGTTTATTTTTGCTTGTACAAGGTGGCGCAAAAGAAGTCACCCTATTGGAAAATGCTCTCATTTTTGCAAATGGCCGCCAATGTCAAATCTGTTTTGACATTTGTGGACTAGACATATACAGAATACAAGTGAACAAGCCATGGAGCGATACACTCCCCAAGAACGCGGAATAATTGTAATAATGTAATAATAATAACCGCTTAATCTCTCGTTTGTTGAGATTACGCACAGCATTTATAAATTTAAAATTTGTTTTATTTAAAAGTCTTATATATCTGCATTAAAGCACATTTAATATTCTAAAGAGTGGTATTTTCTTCAGGCCTTAAGGTGCTAGACTCTTCAGGCTGCTGGGCTGTAGACTCTTCAGGGTGCGGGCTAGTCGACTCTTGAGGCAGTAAAGTGGTAGACTCATCAGACGCAGAGGAAGTTGAGTCTTCCGGCTCGAGGGTTGTACTGTCCTCCTGTGGAGGTGGTGTCGGGCGATGCGGGGGACGGTGTCCGTGTGGAGGACGATGACCATGAGGAGGACCGATTTTCATGGTCGTGAGGTGGACGCTGTCCCTCTGATGAGTCATCACCTGATCCACTTTCATGTTCTTTAAACAAAACTCTATTTTAATATTGTTTATGGATTCAGCAAAGCATTTCAATTACCATTCGAGTCCTCATCACTGTTTGGTGGTCCAACTGGGCCCTGCTCCTCACCAGACTCCTTTGGCGGCCTTTGTTGGTGCTTGCTCAAGCCTTGATCCTCTGATCCATATTTACCGGGTCGAGCTGCGACCAGCACCACCAGAAGGCTAATAGCCAACACCGCAATTGCAATAGTTTTCATTGTTCAGCTGTTGATTCTAAACTGATTCAGTGCTTACCGAATCAAGCCTTTTATAAGTCCAAATTCAATTGAGAAACGAACTCTTCAGTTCGGAGGCGGAATTCCCAACATTCCACTTACGAACAATTCTTATCTTATCTTTATCTGTAAGCCCAGACACACGGCGAAGTCATGCAGGGAATCGCCCAAATGTGACTAAATACATTTATAAGTATCTAATTGAAATCAGTTTAAATAAAGTCGTCATAGAAGTGAATTTTATCTGAAGTGGTTGCACATAAAGTCGTCATTCTTCAATTGCATTATCTATTTCTTACATAACTTAGCTGATTTTGGAATTGCCCCATTACTAATGGGCATTTTAAGTGATAAGGGCATTGATAATGCAGTTCTAATATAAGGAATGCACTGCTTGTTATTACTAAATGTTGTTTGGATGAACGATTAAATTGATTATCAATAAGTGCAATATTTGCCATCTTTAAACGTAATAGAATAAAGTAAAAATAGTCAACAAGCTAAAGTCACTTATTGATTCTTACTTAATTTAATTGCTTAAAAAGGTTTTCAATTCGATACTCACTTCAAAACGGTTTCAGGTGCTTAAAAGCTAAAAGTTAATAGTACTTGGGATCCTTAATTTAATAAATAAAACTTTCATTTAGTGAATACTTCAAATCAGTTTTGCATTTAAAAACATAACTTTATTCTGGCATTTTGCTGTGATCTAATCAAAAAACATTGAAGGAACAACAAAAAAAGCCATGTTTTGAATAATCAGTTTAAAACTCATTACCTAACCATAATTAAAATTCGCTCAAATATTTTGGTCAACAAATACTAAACGAAAAATTTATTTCCGCTGACAAGTGCACTTGAAGTGAAGAGCCAGTTGGAGGCCCGATCCGAAGAAAACACTTAAGCGTAATTCTAAACATTGGCTAACAGCTAATTATGGTGTACGATGGATGTTCCCTTGTGCGGGGAAACGCCTCTCGAGCAACTCGAGGGCATAATTAATAAACTTGTATCTCTACGAGTCCGAGACAGTTAACAGACAGCGGAGCCGTAGTCGACATAAGGTTCCAAAAACGATAATTATCACAGCGCCATTACGAGACGACGGAGCACGTACAACAGTTGACAGGATGGCAAACAATGGCTGGGCCAGTAAGTGGGAAATTGTTGTGCAATTTGCTGTGCTGGGTGGTGCGGGTGCTGACGAGGACGAGGACGGGGACTCCACATTTATTTGATGTCACAGAGCAGGGCGACGCCGCGCAGTGTCCAATGCTTGGGATTGAAGTCGGTCTCGAAATCAATGGAGCCAACGTACTTGAGGTCTGTCCGCTGCGGCTTGCGGTAAATTGGGCACTCGTAGAGCTTGGGATCCTTGCCGGCGGTTGTGTTGATGGCATAGATATAAATGACTGGCATTTGTTCGTAGAGCACCTTCATCTTTGATTCAATCAGCTTGCCGCTTCGCCTGTCCAGCGAAGCCCCTGTAACAATAAAATCCAAAATTTAAAGCCACGCACAGATTTCGCTGACCCTAATTGTTCCTTTGTTCCTTCCCCTCGTTCCCTCGTTAAGTTGGCCAACGCCCGGGGAATTCATGTTGGCGACCCACGCATGTTTTGGACAAAATGTTTATTAGCGCAAAGCTTGGGGCCAAATTGTCGTGTTTAATAGACAGTCACAAAGCCATCGCAATTCCGGCCAATTCCCCATGAACACACCTTTATGCGCAACAGAAGACTTTGTTTAATGGTGGCCTGTTGCCAACATTCAATGTGTACAACGCTGCGTATGTGTAATCTACTTTTCGATAGTCAGAAGCAAGCCAATTATGAGCACGTATGGGAAGTTAAAGTTCAATTTATGCAAATTGTAACATTGTTGAATCACTTCTGAGCATCCTAAGCAGTTGCATTAAATTTTTGTGGACTGTGTCACGTAAGAGCAGTTAGATAAGTACTCAATAATATGCAATGCACATGTTCGACTATTGTCTAATTTTATCGTCCATTCAGTTACGCATTTAGAAGCATATATTAACCAAAAAGTCCTTTAAAGTTTTAACTTGCAAAAGTTTCCTGTTGACGTTAAATTCTATAAATTGAGGTTCCCTTTCTCTCAGCTAATCAACAGATGGCCACAACAAAGATCTGCATGACAAACACAAACAGGCTAAAAGATGTCTTCGACATTTGTATTATCACACTTTGGGGCGTAGTCAGGCCAAGCCACAGAGGCAAATCGAGACCAATTTGTGGGGTCAACAAAAGGGCATGATCCCAGGCGAAGAGGATGTCGAAAGGGCAAGCTGAGGAAATACGTCATTGTATTGCAAAATACGAGTAAAGCAAATGCGGAAATGTTATGAACAACATTTACAAAATACAAATAAGGTTTTGCATTGGAAATTGCGGGAAACTTACGGACTCACACCGGTTGGCAATTGAATTGCAGCACAAGTAACCGGATGGACCGGGATTGGTTAGAAATTTGGGGGGTATGGAATGGGTTAGATAGTCCACTTACCTTCCAGGAACAGTCCGTGCACGTAGACGCCCTCCGTGGGATACTCGGTAATGTCCTCCTTGTTGTAGCGCGTTATTTGATTTTGTAGCACAACCGAGTCGAGTGCCCAACCTTTGTGCGCTCGTGTTACTTCCTGACGGTTCAAGCGGCGTATACGCAATGCCGTGTAAGCCAGGTCGATAAGCGCCATAAATTGGTTGAAGCATGGCCAAAGGCATCGAGTCGAACATCGAACAGCAAACGCAATAGGGCAAAGATATGCAAAAAGGAAAAAAGATGAACAAACGATGAAAAACTCGTAACTCTTGAAGCATATTCAATATCAATACTCTCAGGTGAAAAAGAGGAAAATAGTTGATGCTCAATTAGGAGCTCATCTTTAAGGATACATTAAGCTAATGCAGTCTGCAGGTCTTTGAACTATAAATAACTTAATAACTACGCTTCTTTACTTTAATAGTATATTTATATTCCAACTATTTATACCAGTAGTCTTCCAAATGAATTGCTTTCACATTCCCTAGTCATTGTTGTAAGAATATAATAAAGGGTATCTCAAAATGCTCTTTACATTTTAAATGCTTTTTCTTTATTTTCATTTTATATTTATATCCTTACAATATCTTCCAAACGAAATGCTTTTCATATTCCATAATTGTTGTTATAAATATATAAAAAAGGGTATCTCAAGTCAAGCAAACCATATTTTCATCTATATTTTCATTTTATATTTAAGGCCTAATGACTATCACATTTCCTGCAAATACTCTCTTAGTAGTATTTGTTATAAATAAATAATAAAGGGTATCTCAAGTCGAGCAACCCACGCTTCCTAAATGTTAAATACTTATCATATTCCCCGAGTATCTAGCGTGCTGCGTGGGCAGTAATTGTTGCCGGGAGTGGAACAACGTGGGATAGCTTATTATATCGACTTTGAGCACAACTTTCAACTCCTTGTGGATTTCCCTAACGTATTTCACATTATGAATAATGTCTGCTGTTATTCAAGACCTCTTTTTAAACGTTTAAACGTTGTCATAACAAACTGGTCAGCTAATCTGTCAGCTTTGTGCGGGAGAAAGTAAATGGAAAATAATTTATTTTTCGTTGTTTGCTTTTCGTCTATTTTTATACTCACTTGCCGCATGGCGGTCAGAAAACCTTGTGGATTAAAGAAGCCTGTCATCCAGAAAACCTTGTTTCGTTGACAAATTCAACAAAGAGTTGCAAAAGAAAATAGAGTACACAAAAAAGAATGTAAGTATTAAACAATTAGTGATTCTCCTTGCGAGTTTGTAAAGTTTTTGTCATGCGTGAAACACAATGAAAAATGTGAGGGGATGAAAGAGGGCAATGAATGTGCAGCAATTTTCAAGATTTTCTTAGCTGTCTGGATATACCTTTGGTCGATCTGTGGAAATCCAGGTACGAAATTGTGCATTACGCTCCAGCAGCTCCGTGTACCAAAAGCCAAGCGTTGTGGACTCCCATGAAATCTGTAAGTGCATTTGACATTGACAAACGTTACTATCATAAAGAAATTTTAAATTTACAAGTTCTTTATTGAAATAGAATTGTATTGTAATAATTGGTATATATTGTATGTTGTGCATTTTAAAATGAGCATCTCAATTGTCATAGCCCTTGGTCATTTTAATGTTCATAGTGCGACAATAATGTTCCATTTCGCTAAGTGCAAACACTTGCGAGTCCTTCATCGAGTTCTTGCGCACATCGTCAAAATCAGGAGCTGGATGATGCATCTCACTGGTCTTCTGGCCCCTTGTTATGGTAAATTCGGCCTCGTGGAACAGTTTTCGCTTCATCTCGAACGACATTCCCGTTTTAGACGTGATCCTGACCTGTGGAATGTACTGCTCGGAGGACGAGGTCCTCGACAATGTCGTTTCTGAGACGACTGAATTGGCCACAGCTCCTTGCAGTCGTTCCACAAGCATCTGTGGATTTATCGGATCCGCTTTCTTTGGAAAGGGAGTTGCCGTATTCGTTGTCTTCAGGAATCCATAATCACGTTTGCCCAGGGGAATACGCGATGTTTGTTCCACATTCGCCTTATTGAAGGCAAATCTCTTTAACGAAGTCTTCTTCTTTATATCATCTTCTGCAAACCTCATTTTGCTCGTTGCCCGATCTGCTGAATTTATTAAATACACTCTCATATCATTTAAAAGGTGTTTTGCAGTACATACCAAGATTATGCATTTATGAAGAAATATGTAAGTATATTTAATGTTATCTTTTTTCAATTCAGATATGGTTAATGTATTATTGTTTGCCGGTTTTGTGAATGCGTAGCACACAGCACAGAGTGTAGACTGAAACATTTTGTTTACAAATGTATGACATTTACTTAAAAGATGTTAAGAAAAGCAGAGCTTACTCTTTGTATAAAGAGTAAAAACTTCATGGTAAGTATTTCATAAACTTTACCAATTACCATTAGGCTTTCTTTTTATATAAATTGTAATACCTACATAATACTTTAATTTACTCCTAATGTCCGGATCCATAATGCATCAATTACTTTTAAAAAATCCACCAATTAATTTAATTATAGCCCGATTTTCTTTGATCAAACCTAATGAAAGTTAACACATTGTTAGCCCTAACATAACTGCCTCAAATAAAAAGGGAAACTTCGTTCCTCGGCCATTACTTAATTCGTGCTGTTAATTAAAGGAAGATGCGATGAGGCGTTAAACGTTTACACGCATAAATATTAATGACTCCTTCCCAGGGGAAAAAGAGGAAAAAGAGGAAGTGAGGTGTGCAAAATCAATCAAATTTTTATAAGCGGCAATTGAATGTGGGCAGCAGCCTTAACAAATTTCTCACCTGACCCGCCCAAACATCCGTCACGTTGTGGCTTCGGAAGCTGCTGTTATTCTGGTGTTTTCTTTATTTATTTTCTGCCCGCTTTTCTTTATTTTTTTTTGTTCTGTTGTCTGAGTCAGTCTGGACCTAAATTTGGGCCAAATTTGTTTGCGCGCCGATAAAAATCTCGTGAGACAATAAAAATAAAAACAAGCAGAGTCTGCGTCGAGGAAATGCCACATTGAGATTACTTTGGGCCACGTTTCTTTTGGCCACGAAATGTACATAAAATGAAACGCTATCCGGCACCTGAGAGACCATAAAATTTGCCTGCAGCCACCCAATGAATGAATGAACGAGGCTTAAAGTCAAAGCTAGTGCGTAAAATTGGTCATACTTAAGTTTTTTTAGTGGGACACACTCACCTTCATCCAGGTCTCCGGGATGCGGGCATCGTACATGGCATCCAGCGACTCCTTGAGAGCCGGACTCATCACAATGGTGCCGTCGATGGCCAGCTTCAGATCACAGAGACACGTGTGGACTCGTTTGATGACGCGCTGCATCCGATCGATTTCTTGCCTGGTAACGAACATATCGTAGACTCAAATTGCAATGTCCAGCTCGGGATGTTGAAGCTACGCACCTGAGGAAGATGTTCATGGGCAGCAGGATGCCCATGCGTGTCAGATTCTCACGCACCTCGTATTCGTTGTACTGTATCGGCAGCTTTCGGAGCATGTCGTCCGCCAGCTGATAGACGATGCTCTCCCTCGTCTCGCCGCCGCCGCCGCCTCCCTCCTTGGGCTGCACACTCAGTATCGTGTCCAGTATGCCTGAAAACAATAACAAAAACAGCTCATATGAAGGACTTGTTCGAGTCGCCAACCTGTCGCCCTGTCGCAAAGTGGGAGAAGTGGGCAATCTAGTGGAGTTTAAGTAAAATAATAACAATAATACAATAAAATAAATACATTCATTCATAAATTAAATAAACATAAAACAGTTTCTAAAAATATAAAAATAATAAGACAAAATTTTAAATAAAATAGTAGTAAATTAAAATAAATACATTCAATCATAAATTAAATAAACATAAAACAGTTACTAAAAAAAATGTATAAAATGTAAATGTAAAAAAAATTTCTTAGCTTATTTCCTTATTGGGTTAATATCCACAAAAAATGTTATATTGACATAAGCTTTATTATTTGATTATGTTATTATTATTATTTTATTGCGCAAAATCAGCCAAATCGACGACTGTGCGTCGCCCTTTTACTTTGTTATGCAAATGCGATAATTGCCTCGTGTGGTTCGTTGATTGGTTTTCGCTTTAGGCAACCCCTAAAAATAAATACTAGCACATAGCCTAAGCCACAAATGCCGCAACTACAAATTTATACAATTTATTTATTGGCTTCGCACACACATTAGACGCCCACACACATTAAACACCCACACATTTGCACACACACACACACCGCAGGCAATTGCAAATGGTGTGTGCAACAATAAATTATTAGTGTGGGTGGGAATAATTAAAAAACTATAAATTAATAATAAAAATATAAACAGTGCGCAATTCATTAGATAAAATTAAAATAGATTCGAATTAAATCTAAATTTACTCGCTTCACTTTTACTTTACAATTACTTTACATCACCAAATTTAAAAAAAGACTCGTACTCTAAACAAGATTTTTAATACCTATTTATATTCACACCAAAATTAATAGTAATACTCCTACCAATAACAAAATGGGATTTTCTCCCTTTTTTGCAAAAATATCCCAGCTTTTCAGCTTTTGAAATATTTTATAATTTTTTCTAATTTTAAGTTGAGTTAAATATTATTTTAGTTGTTAATTTAACATTTTTTTTTCTTTACTATATCGTCTGATTTTAGTTGACGTTAACTTAAATAAATTAAAAACAAATAGTTAAACCAATTTGCTGTCGAGCAACCTTCAAGTCGGTCACTGACCCGACCTCAAGGCAATTGCCAATGGCAATAATCGAAAGGCAAAACTGAGAGAAAGAAGAGTGGGCAGGACACCCGTGGATGTCCTTCATTCACTTTCACTTACCTTTGGCCGAGTTAATCTGATACGTGATGTCGGCATTTGAATGCAAGCCAAACACTTCAGGGGTGTCGTATGCGGGCAGGCTATTGATATAGTCGATGAAGCCCTGCAGACTCTTGGTGCTGGGCACCTTGTAGCCCTTGTAGAACTCGAAGGATGTGGACAGCAGCTGCTCGCAGAACCACACAGAGGTGAATGTGGTCAGCAGTCGCTTGTCGAAGTCGTCGGTGACACGTCCTCCGTATTGCACCTCGCCAATCATGTAGACCAGGGTCTGCCAGGAGACGCCCTTCTTGGGATCCATTTCATCCAAATGGTTTTGAATGAACTGCACACTCGCTGCGAAGTCTGCCTGATTGAACTCATAGGGTATATTCCAGCCGAGTGGACCGAACTTGCGACGCTCCTGCACGATGGTGTGCAGGAAGGCGACCGTGTACAGAAGAGATGGCCACTGGGTGGCGGAGGTGTAGTCCAGAAAGTCCTGGGTGAAGGACTGTGGCAACCAGAAAAGGAATCAGATTTGCCATTCTAAATTAATTAAGCTTGAAAATCCACCTGGTAGCTGCGCTTGAGACTGGCACGTATTCCCTGTGGAGGCTCGTTGGTGAACTTGATTGCCATTTGGAGCAGTCCGATGGGGAACTCCGAGTGCGGCTCCGTTGTGACCCACATGCGGAAGGTGTCGTCAATGTGCTCCGTTTCCACCAGCATGTCTATCACCTCCGAGCAGAAGGGCAGCGAGAGATGGACATTTTGTAGCAGCACCCAGCCACCTATCGCCATGGACTCCATGATCATTTTGCGGGCATGATACTCCTGTCCCTGACCCATAGAAACCGACTTCAATACTGCACAGAATAAGTAACATATTAAAAGAGTTTATGGTTCCATTGACTGCACTTACTGATCCCCTTTTGTTTGGCCAGAGCACCAATCTGCGTGGTGGGATCGGAGCCAATGGAAAGCAGGCAGACGAAGGGCGTGCGGGGCTCGGACTCAGACCAGGTGACCTCCAGGTCGAGGATTTGCATCTCACTGTACTCAGGACCCAGGGATTCTGTGATTTCAATTCAAAATGATAAGAAGATAAGAACGCTTCTATTTTTCTAATTCTTTAAATTTAGACCCAGTGCCGAGATTATAAGTATTAAGTTTATGCAGAGCATTTAACAGGCAGTTGATCCCATCCAGAATATTAACCGGTTGAAATTGTTAACCAAGCAAGACTTTTTTATTATACCGAAATCAAAAACCGAAAATATTCTAATTGTATTCGATTTAACCATTTAGTGATCGATTCATGTACAATAGTTAGTTTCGGTTCAATCAAGCAATAAATTCAATCACTGCGGACGAAATAAATAATTTTTGGCATTCGTCACTGCGCAAAACAGTGATTTTTATTAGGTGTGAGGAATTGAGACATTTAAGCGCAATGTGCCGAGCGCCAACATTTTTTTTTGTAATTATTTATATGCAAAACCTCATATTATTATTCACAAAATTGGATATCAGAATTTTTGGGTCATGAAACAGTTTTTTTCACTATACTTTTTTCTCGTAAAGAGGTTTTTTTATTAGATTACAAGAAATAGCAACGCAATAAAGAGGTTTCGGCAAACTGTTAGAGTATCTAAGACCCTGAATGCAGGCTACATCGTAGGGATGCACTCCCGACTAAGCTATCAAATTTAACTACGTATATTTATAATATTGTTATCAATTTTGGTAGCCCTAGCTCTTATGATCTTTGAGATTCTTGAGATCAAACGGAAGGAATCCATTGTGTATTCTTATCAAGAATACAAACTCCTAAAGCCCGGTTCAGACGAGCACTTTTTCACCGACACTTTTCAAAAAGCTGTCCGTGTCGTGTAACCACACAAAATTTCAAAGCGTCGGTGAAAAACCGACGCTAACCGATGGAAATAGAACACTTTCTATTTCATCGGTGAGCGATAGTGACATGAAAAAATCTCTTTTTGACAAAAAGTGCTCGTCTGAAGCACCTTTAATAGGACAAGAGATGTCTATTTCTTCCTTTTATATACATTCCCCTTAAGTTACCTTTGGGTATTTATAGAAACTAATGGAGAATACGCACCTTCAATATACTTCTTGGCCTGGGAGATGGTGCGATCCGGACACCATGATCTGATGAGCAACAGTTTGCGGAAGCTGTCGAGTAGAGCGTTGTAGCCGCAGGGAATCTCCTCGTTCTCGGGCTTCTCGCACTCGTACCAGCTGCGCCAATCGCGTTCGTTGAGCTCAATGATCTGCAGCACCGTGGAGAAGGTTTCCAGCTTGCTGATCTCCACAAGATTTAACCAGGTGATGTCCAGAATCCAACGGAATGGCTTGGGAGCCACGGCATTCAAGTCCAAGGAGGCGCCGCCTTTGATGAAGGTCAGGAACTCCTCGTGACTGATGTTGCCATTGTGATAGTCAATCTTGATGGCCAACATCAAGGTGAAGAGCTGCTTGTGCCGCTCGTAGAGACTGCGGTTGGTGAACTTGTAGACCTCGTAGGTGAGATAGCGGAGAATGATGTTGATGCGCTCCTCGGTGATGCTGGACTTGGTCGACTTGGTGATGGAGTTGTTGAAGATGACGAGGAACTGCTTGAGGGAGTTCTGATACATGGCATTCACGTTGCTCATTTCCACGATCAGAAAGTACAGTATGGATCCCCTCTTGGCCACCGCACGGAATTCCTCGCGTGCTTTCATGATCTTGCGCTCGGTCACCTCGGAGATCTTGAGCTTCTGGTTGACCTCCTCGGCGGTGGTCTTCGTGACTCGCAGCACCTCGATGAGCGCCTCATCGTCCACCAAGGATCCCTGGGACGAGCTCAGACGTAGAAGGAGATTCGCTTCCAGCTCCTTCATGTTGCGTTGATTCTGCATCACCGTCTCGAAGAGCGCCACTCTCTCCGCTTCCAGATCGGACTTCTCCATGAGGATGACGCGTCCCAAGAGCTGATCCTCCAGGCCCCGCATCGTCACAGTAAAGTCAATGATGGAGGTCTTCGCACTCACCTCCGGACTGAAGGCGGGATTGGGCAGCTTTGTGGTGATGTAGAGCATGAATCCCGGCATGACGTCGCACTCCTTGTCGCCGACCAAGACCTTCTCAATGCTGCCCGACTTGATGAAGTTCTTCTCGAGCACATTGTCGATAACTGGATCCAGATCAATGCCCACATCCTCGATGAGCAGCGGCCTGCCCAGGGACAGCGAGTCCTCGAGATGGGTGCGGAAGTATTTGTGGTTCAACGACGTGATCTGCAGTTCATTGCGATCCTCCTTGCACTTGATCCAGAGCTTGCCCTGCGTCTGCGGATCCACGAGCAGGGGATAACTGCTCGACTTGGTGGCTATCAAGGCGTTCTGCACGGACAAATCATCGTTGGGCAGACCCTGGAGTGTCCACTCGGACACCGTGGACGAGTCCACGAGCATGTTGATGATGTTCAGGCCAGTGGTGAAAGGAATGGTCTTCTGCTTGAGGATGCCCATCCAGGTCCTGATGAGATTGGCCCGAAACTCCTGATTGTAGGGGCCGCAATAGGAGAGAAACCCTGTGGCCAGGAGAACGTCGCCCACCAGTTTGCCCAGTTGGATTTTGAACTCCTTGCTCTGGTTCGTCCAGCGATGCTTCTCATCCGAGAGGCCATTGATGAGGGCCGTGGCCGCCGTCATCTTGCGCAGACAGACATTGGCCGCGTCCATGAGGCGTTGCTTCTCCCCAACCGCCTTGTCGTACTGATCCTTGACAGCTTGCAGTGCGTCCTCCCGCTCCCGCAGCTGTTCCTCGGCACCAGCCAAATCGTCCATGGCCAGCTGGCGGGGATTAGGCACGGAAAGGGGGAGGGGGAGTCAGTTGCTCCTCCTCCCAAAACCAGAATCATTCACTTACCTTGAGACGCGCCTCCTGCATCGTGAGATTCGCCTTGAGTGGCAGCACCTCCTTGTTGACGCTGTGGAAGAAGGACATGGCCTTGGTCCAGGAGAGCAGGCCGGCGACATCTCCGCACACGCGCCGGGCCATGTCCATGTTGTAGTCCTCCATGCGGAAGTAGGGCTGCAGCAGATCAATCATCTCGTCGTTGATGGTGTCCTTGGGGTAGTTCTGCAGCTGCAGCAGGAACGTGGCGCTGGCCATCATCTGGGGAAGAAACGGAGTTGAGAGAGGCGGAGAGAGCGGCAGAGAGGGAGAGTGAGATCGCACCTTGAGGGACTCCTGCCAGGAGGGTTTCGGGCACGGTGTGCCCGAGTCGGGAATGCAGGGATGCAGCTTCCGCTTGAACAGGATCAGGACACAGTCCATGATCCGCATGATGAGATGCGGTGGTCGGCCCAACTTACGCACTGTGGCAATGTGAGCCGGCTTGATGGTGTTGAGCGCATTCTCGGCCTCCTCGAGCGCCGGCTTGGCCGCCTCGAGCTTCTCCTCGGCGAGAGCCTTCTCGTGGGCGATGCAGGCGACGAGAGCTTCGGCCTTGTCCTTGACGATGAGCACCTGATTCTTGACAATCTCCGCTTGCATTGCGCGCTCGGTAACCTCGACTAGCACTGACTCCGCGTTTTTGGAGGCTTCGACAAGCTCTTCCTCCATGACGACTAGATCTTTCTTAAGGATCTCAACCGAGGCGGAAGCCTCTTTCAGTTTCTCCAAACCCGTATCCATCTTCTCCACACCATCGCGCAGCTCTTGCTGCTTCAGCTGGTAAATGTTCTTGTAGCCGGCTATGAAGTTCAGATAAGACTTGGGTGTCACGTGAGTGGCGCGACGGAATCGCTGGAAATATTCCTGCGATGTTTCGGCGACAATGTCCTGAATGGAGCCGAGCGCATTAACCAGCTCTTCCTTGACGGCCGGTGTACACTCAATCTCGAAGTGGCTGAGAAAGTGTCTGGCAACCGAGACCAATGCGTCCTTGGGCCACGGATGCAGCCAATCGATGGTGCAGCCGGAGACCAAGGCGGGAAAGCGTTGCACCCGCGACCGGAACGTCTCACCCACCGGTGAGAAGCAGAATGCCACATGCAAATTGGTGCAGGTGCGTGCCAAAAAGAATTCCATCACACTCTCCGGGGTCGCTGTTTTGCGTTGATTCTCACGTTTCATGACCGGCGTCAATTCCTGCACGATTTCGGCCTGCTCATCGCGCGAGAATAGATTGGAGATGACGCCGCTCGAGAGTATGTTGTTGAGATACTCGAGGAAACCTTCCTCTTTGATATCCATGTCAGTGAAAAGAAAGGTTGTGCCCTTGCCCTGAACGCCGCAGGTGCGATAGAGCAGCTTTAGGTCCTCTAAAAAGTTGGCCACATTGTACGAACGCGTCAACGCAATTTGGAATGTCTTGTAGCCGGCTATGAATGATGCCAATTTCGTTAGCGACTGTTTTCCAGAACCGCCGACCCCGACCAGCATGACGTTGCCTCTCGGATGCCGAATGATGCGGGAGATCTTCACCAGATGCAGCATTGCATCGGGGAAGAAAACCAAATCCATTCCCGAGCCTCGCACCATCTCATTGAATTGGGCGAGAAACATGACGAGACGCTCGCGTAGCGCTTCATACGAGTTATGAGAGTTCACCGGTTCGTAGACCTTGGGCAATTCCATATCAGTGTCCTCGCCCTCCTCGCCCGTCGGCTCGGGGGCGTCCCGCATGAAGTCGACGAATACCGGATTCGGTATTATCATTTGGGAATGGGACTCGCCCAGCTCCTCGCGCACTAGCGCGGCCAACTCTGAGCCGAACCACTCCTTGTCCTGGAACGTGGTAAATCGATCGGCAAAGACGCGCGTGCACTCATGCTTCCACAAGGACATGAGCACGCTCTCCGCGGTGATCACTGTGGATAAGGTGCCAACCATGCCCTGCCAGATCCGCGACAAGTCGCGCAAACTGAACACATAGTGGAATTTCGCCGGCGTAGGCAATAGTTTCTCGCGTGTACGCTGCCAGATGTGACGGGTCACCAGGATCAATTTCTTGACCAGATTGCGAACCTCGGGCACAAAGCCGCGCTTTGTATTGTAGTGACCCTCGCCGATAACGCGGAAGATCTTATCAATGGAGTCGTTGTCGGGTATGTTGCAGTTGAACACGCAAAACTGACGCTTCAATCGAGACGGGATATCGTTGCGTCCACCTCCCGGGAGGCCCATGGCCGCCACATATTGTACATCCACAATGGTGGTGAAATCGCCGGGCTTCTCCAGGCTGTAGAAGCCCTTCATGTCCATGGACTGGCGCACAATCTCGTTGGTTACTTGATCGCCCCACTCATTGATCTCGGGCAAATTGATGTCGTCAATGAAGACGATCAGTTTGCGACCACCGGGTGGCCCGAAGGTGACACCAACTCGCTTCTCCACATAGCTTTCGATTGTGCGCTGAAACTGATACGGACTCGTTGCCGATGAGAAATTAAACGATCTTCCCATATACGTCTCAATGTTCATTTTCTTCATGAAGTTCTTCATAATGACGGTCTTGCCCGTGCCCTGTTCGCCGATGACCATCACGGCGCGCTCCTGATTGGCGATGGTTCCAATCAGATAATCGATACGCACATTATCCACAATGGGCACCAAAATGCTTAAATAGTCCGGTGTGGAAAGCTCCGGATACATGTAGGGTGTGACGAGCGTCTTCCACGACTGCCACACGCCCGTTGGAGAAACGAAAAAGTCAAAGATTGTGTTCTCTTGGGCACTACCCTTCGGATAGTCCAATTGCGGAAACGATTCCTTAACATACAGATTCATTTTAACGCGATCGCTAGTGGAGAGATACCCGCCCAGGCCCCAGGCCAGCGCGAATACATACAAGCGGTGCAAGTGCTCCGTGCTGCAGGTGTCCTCCTTCTCCTCCGGCGTGCTCTCCTCGGCCTCAGCTTCTGTCAAAAGGATGGCACAAATCTACCATTAATCAGATTAAAACTCAACGCACACACACACACACAGACAAATACTCGACATAGAAGGCCAAAAAATACTATTAGTAACTAGGGAGAGACGAAGACACAGGTTCTACATAGGAACTACAACATTTAGACGTACACAGAGTGGAAAGCCAACTGCATTTGATGCAAATCATTCGACAAACTAATCAAAAAACTAGTTAAGTCTGCTCGACTGTTGGATACTCAGTAAACTTAAATTTGGCGCCCATCATTCTATTCGGAGCAAACGATCAAATTATCAATAATAAGATTCGAAATAAATACAATTTTTGTTAAATGGCGTCACAAAGTCTCCTTCTTCTTCGTCGATCTGTATTCAAGAGCTGACAATTCAAAATTTGAATTCTATCGCTCGTTTATTCTCTTAGAAACCCCAGATAAACAGACGAACATGGTGACTCGGGATTTGGAGATTGCTAACTGAACAAACAAAAATTAATAAGATTTGAAATAAATACTATTTTATAAACTAAGCGCTTATATGTAAATTGGCGCTCCAAAGTTGCCTTCTTTTTCGTCGTTTTTTGCATTCAAAAACTTACATTTCAAATTTGAATTCTATCGCTATTCTCTAAAAAAAACCACAGGTAAACAGACGGACAGTGCAGATCGAGAATTTATCTGCTTTATAGGGTTGGAGAGTTTACTTTTACCTGATACAATACATAAAACGATACAAAACGATCAGTTTTTGATATTCTTGTCAAAGCAATTACTTAGTAAGAACATTTTGAGAGCTTTTCATTTCTATACATGGAAATTGTTTTTTAGATAATAAAACTATTGGCGTATAAAAACTTCGTCGTCAGTTTCACAATTGTTTTATTATATCGTCCTCAAATGCAGAGAATCTAACAGAAGTAGAAGTATATTCGATTAAATTAGTTTGTCATTCGAAATTCGATATCAAATGCAGATTTCTTTGCCGCATAAAAACCAACATAGAACAGTTAAGAGAGTTAACAGAGTGTGCAAATTAGTAGGAGTCTTTTGAGGGGTTTCCAGTTTTAGTCGCGCTGCCAAACACACAGAAGCAAGAGTTAGCTCTACAAGAACATTTTTACGGATAGTTACAATGTGTTAGATACAATTATAATAGTTATGGACGGATTATACTTTACCGACAATCTGACTGCCAATCGATTGCCGTCGCGCTTCTTCGACCTGTTTTTGATGCTCAAATCGTTTAGCCGCTGAAATGTTTTAGTTTAATTTTGTTGTTTCTTTTTCTTTTGTTTTTTGTTTTGCATTGTTCTGAGTTGGAAGCGAACCGCCAGAAATTGTGAATAGTTGGATGGGGCACATCTGACAGAGGTGGACATCTGCTAAAAGGTCGGAGAACTTACCGTCTTGGCTCTCCTTGCTGGACAGGCTGACAGCCTGCTCCTCATCCTTCTTACAGGGTATCAGTCCCTCGAGTATGAAAAGCATCTGCTGCACAATGTTGCACTGAAGAACCGGCATCTGCAGCTTCACATTCTGCGCTCCCCAGTTGTAGACGTCGACAAAGGTCTGATCGAACAGGTGGGAGAACGTTGTCTTCTCACCTGGTGCGCGATTCTTCAACCAGGCCTGAACAACTATAGCATAAAAACGAATCGTGAATTAATGAGAACGATTAGAAAAAAAATCAAGATTTCTTAACTTAAACAGGAGATATTCAGGCACAAACGATCTGAAAAGCTGACTAATTTCGAAACTTCCAAAACTGAGCACATTTTAAGTTCGATTTTCGCAATCCCAGAAATTTTAGAATAAGATTTTAAGAAGTATCTTGGATTAATTAAAGTCTACTAGTTTTAGTGCACAAAAATCTTAAGAAAATCCCAAAATGTACTTCTACAAAGGCTCAAAATATTCTAATATTTAAGATCATAACTAACTGGAAACATATAAGATTAAGTACAAAGAAATCTTGAATTTTAACAGCAAATGTTAAGTATAAAATAAACTCTTAATTCTGGACTATTATATCATAAGTATATCTGTTACAGGAACGGTCTGTCGGAGCTTCAAGTCAGAGATCATTGCTTACCGTATTCATATAAACTAAGGTATAAATTAAAGTATGAACAAAATTCGTTTCAGAATGGCATATTTTTCTAAGTGTATCATTAGGTCTTACTCGGTCGCGAGTCCAGTCCGGAAGAACTCATATAAACCATGCCATTACGGGAAACCGTAGCCGGCGATGCGTTGTCAATGTTGTGTGGCTCGAATATGATCTTAACAGTTGGCGCCATTGTCAGACGATCGCCATTGGCCAGGGTCAAGGTCTTGTTATCATCCAGCACGGAGTTCAAGTTCTCTATCCAAATGCTGTCCACGGGGCCGTCGAGAACCAACCAGACATGCTCCCCAGCCTTCAGTTTGAGCGTCTTTCGCCACAGCGCCGAGAAAATGCCGTCGGTCCAATCATTGGTGGCCACGTCGAGTCTTCCGAACATCTGAGCTGCTGTGATGGCCTTGGGATTCATGCGCATCTCGCGATGATTGTCGCCCATCTGTGTCATGGCCTTCATCAGAGTGTGGATACAGGTACTTTTGCCCGCTCCACTCGGGCCCAATGTCATGATGCCGTGCCGCACATTCTGCGTCTCGTAGAGCTGTATCAGTTTCAGAACCCAGGGAGGATGGTAGACCAGACTAGCCTCTTCCGTTTGCTGAAGTATCGCCGCCTCCAGCTCAGGGTAGTTGGTCTTTTCGAGAGTCTGAAAAATAGAGTAGAAATTCACAAATTTGAATTTAATTTAATTGAATTAAATTTAAAAACAAATTTCAGGCATTCTATAAATGTTTTTCCTACAAAAATAATACAATTACTTCGAAGAAAATGTAAATTGAATTATTCTCACAAAAAAGTATCTTTTTTCACTGTTCATTAGGTTAAGAATCTGTCCTAGTGGACAATAACTAAATTGTATGGCTTAAAACTTAATGGATATTTGTGAATTTATTTCATTTACGAACAAAAAAATCATCGATTAAACTTGCTAAATTGAATGATGTTAAAAACTAAAAATTTAATACAAATATTTATATGAGGAAATCTTACATTATCTTTGCATAATAAATAAATTATTAAAATGGCCAACAGAAATAAATTGACACTGCACAGATTTCTTTATTTTCTACTACTTTTATAAATAAATAAAAATATTCAGCAATTAATAAGGAGTTGAAACAAAACTTTTTTATTTGTGAGAGTTCAGGGAATTTTGAGACTCACCTGATTGGGAAACAAGTCCGACACGAGCGATATGAACAGGGGCTCGTCGTCGTCAATCAGCTTGGAGAGATTCATGTCGCGCAGGACCCGCATCACAATCGTACTCTCGCTATCCTTAGAGTTCCGGCGCTTGGCAGCTCCCAAAGTGCGAAGCACCGACAATATGTTCCTCAGACCAAAGTCATAGTGGACTTGTTTGGTCAGCTGCTCCTCGCACAGCTTGTACAGGGTATAGAATTTGCGAGCCAGCGTAATGTTCTCCAAAAATCCACAACTGGCCAATTTAACCCGGATAATAATCTGTCTATCCGGCACCATCATGGCCACCGTACGAAATTGGATTTTTAAGTTCTCCGGCAGCTCCTTACGGCCAGCATATCCGGGATTCTATACAACAAGTAGGTAAACATTTAAATTCTCCTTACACAAGTATCTGTTATTCTGTGAATACTCGGTATTTGTGTAGGGCAAATAAATAATGAGTGCTGGCAAATATTGTGCAAAGTAAGCTGAAAACCTTTGATAGATATATGTATGCAATTGCAGAGTACTATAAACTACACACAACTAAGTTCCATGCACTCCCCCTCTGCCAGTTTCTAGCAGATGAACATTTTGATGCATCTGCGAGATACACGTACCTTGAATGACTCGCAGCCATCAATAAGTTTATCAAATACAAATTGATTTATCATACTCGCATTAGGACTCGCACTCACACTCGCTTTCCCCATGTGCTCGACAGACACTCGGTGCGAAGTGAGAAATTGTTATAGGGGCAAGAGAGTGTTCTGCTACTTGCTAATCTTCCTGCCAAGCATTCTATAATTTGATAGAAAATTCATACTTTTAAAGCTACTTTAAATAAGTGCAAACTTGAACATAAGAGGTATTTAAATTGCTCGCATATGAATCAAAAGCGAACACACTTTGAATTTACAGAAAATAAATTAAATGCTACTAAAATAGGTACAGTATGGTAAGGTAGGTAGGTATAGTATAGTAAGAATGAAAGCAAGAATATTATATTTAAGTTAAGTAATCTATAAAAACCAAAAAAAATTGTTGAAATGAATAACTGATAGTTAAATACAACAATGATATGAATATATGTAAAAATCAAAATTAAAGTGTAATTTTTAGAAAAAAAGCTTGATTTTGTAAACATTTTCTCTAGAATAATGTTAAAATTTAAATTATTCCTGTTTACAATAAAGATAAAACTTAACCAAATTACTGCAATTAGTGCAGTTAATAAATTCAAATACAAATTATTACTTTTATATTCAAAGCTAAAATAATTTGTATCAGTCAGCCAAAATTCATTAAAGTCGACCTACAAAACACAATCGGGTCTGTTCCGAATTCCGAAAACGAGTCGGTTTGCCACAAAACGAGTTAATTGCTGTTACGAATTTCGAAAATCGACAATTATTGTCGTTTTCAAAACGTGTGCTGCACCGGATTTAAAAGTAAACGAAAATTATAATAATTTTGAATATTTTTAAAATCATTTAACAATACTACTTCAACTTTAAATAGTTTAAATATATTTTAAAATATTTTTTTTTATAAGCATCTATAAAATGTTGCTTAAATAAATCAATTAAATAACAAAATTCGAAAAAAGAAAATTGTAATCTAATTTACCTTCTATCTGCTATATTCAACCTGAAATACAGTCGAGCTTCCCTAACTCGAATCACCATTATCCACGAAAAAAGGTTCGAGTTAGGGAGACTTCGAGTTAGGGAAGTAAAATTGTATGAAATTTGCCTAGTATTGCCACTCGATTTTGTTCGAGTTAGAGAGACTTCGAGTTAGGGAAGTTCGAGTTAGGGAAGTTTGACTGTACTTAAAACGAATTTTCGAAACGTTTTCGAAACTGAGTTGGAATAGTAAAAACAAGCCCATTTCAATCGAAAATGGGAACAGCAAATAGTAAAACGTTCGAAATTCGGAACAGGCCTGAATGTGTGTAACAATAAACATTTGGGTTGTAAATTAATTATACGTAACAGTTAAGTACGATCATAAACACGTATTTAATCTTATAAACAACTGAAAGGAAGTTTCATCTGCAAAAGGCTTCACAAAATTTGAAAAGCACTTTAAAGATAACAATTATGGAATACGTATACGCAATAAACTACATTCCATGACTTGCCAATTTCTTTGTACAATTCAAAAAAAAGTTTCTCGTAACTTAAGAAAAATGAAATGACAATGAAAACCAATTTGTTGAATACATTTTAAAATGCAGGTATCTTCACCGTATAACCGCTTTGAATTTCTAGTTAATATTTCTTAGAGTAAGCATCAAATACACCATACAAAAATAGAAAATCTTAAAGAAAATGCTTGCAATGTTACATACAATGTAAATGTACGTAAATTGCAGGCACCTCGTGTAAGGTCTTTGAATATTTCTAAATAATATTTCATAGAAATATCTTTCACTAAGTAGCACGAATCAAAGTCAAATGTCCTCTGCATTTTATTCGAAGGAAATGCCGGAATGTTTTTTAAATCTGCGGTACTTATACGTAATAAGCAAGTATCTCTGCCCCGTGTTACGATTGCAAACATGTCTGAGTAATATTTCATGGAAATGCCCTCAAATCCCATCAAATTAGTAGCAAGTGCTATAACAAATATACACTGATATTATCCTGGTCAGCTGTCGACCAGTTGGGTGGAAAACTCTACCGTGTTAACCAAAAGTGAAAACTCATTTGTCAATTTCTGGGGGGACATTTGATACGAGGAAACTAGCAAAATAAAAAAATAAGCAGCTCAATCGATTTTGCTGGTCGCTAATCCAAATGTAAACATTGTCTATGTGTGTGGAGGTGGAGACAGGGGGTGGGGGGAAGTTGGGCTTGGCCAGCGATAGTGACAAGCGTTATTGTTTGGTTCCCCTCCCCTCCCGTCGCTGTTGCTGTCGCTTTTGCCTACTTTTTACATAAATAAACAACACAGCCGCAACAAAGGATTCAGCCAATAAACTGGAACTCACACAGCCACAACACGAAAATCCCGCTTGTTTATGACAGTGTATGTGTGCGGGTGTGTGTGTTTCGTGAGCTTATGTGTAGGTGGATTGTCACATAATGTTTCATTAAAACTGAATGCAAGCGGGTCTCTAAAAATGTTACATAAATGAGCCCAATAATTCAATGTGCAAATTAAAATTGCGCATACGATCCGAGTGCCAGCAAATAACAATGAATACCTGACTAAGTGGATATACTCGTACAGAGGTCTGCATTCGAATCTACAATAAACAAGAGTCTGATTCAAATTCTAACTGCCATTAGCAGATGCATGCAACATACTAATCGCATTACCGCACTGATAGTTGGCAGCCTCGGTAATTAAAATGCGGCACTCGACATTTTTGTTGTGTTGTGGCAACCATTTGAATAGCCTCCATTTACCGATCTAACATCCCGAAATAATCGCATTTTGACTATACCGTCACATTGACGTGATGCCTGCCACAAAAGCCTCATCAAAATGTAAACACATCGACACAGCGCGCTACCAATTTTGTTGCTGTTGCTGTGGGCGTCTCTCTTCCGGCCCAGCTATTGTCAATTTTATTATCGCTTAAGTTCAGCCAAATTTTACATGTCTAATAACGTCACATTGCGAAAATCGTTGTGCTTTTTTCCTTTCACAGACACAGACAAACTCCATTAATGCCCCTTTGCGAGAACGCCGCAAATTTTCGCGCTTCTTTATAAAGTATTTATATTTTGATAAAAAAATATTAAAGAAAAACATTTATGTATGAATATTTAATAAATATCAATTTGGCTTGAAAGCTTTATGCCTGTCATGTGCCTCTTTGGTCTTTTTTGGATATTTAATGTGGCTTGACGGAATATTGATTATGATTCGTTTTAAAATTGCGTTTTTTATGGAAACTGCACTGTGGTAAGTTGGTTAAAACTATTAAAACTGTGTAAGAGGAGACATCGCAAACTAAAAGTTACTTCTGAGAAAAATAAATTTAAACGACTACAGTATACACTAGCTTGACTTAATAGTTAGTATCCTGTAGTAATATAATGATGCAAATAGATAAATAAATAGCAAATACGTAATTTCTTAAATATGTTTAACAAATTTTAAAATCATTTTAAAAATTTTAGTGACTAGCGTGATAAATAAGAAGTATACCTAGTACTTGTAGCGTTAAAAAATCGGAAATAAAATTAATTTAAATTAAACCTTTAATACGTATATATATTCAATACATACTGCCTCAGATATAAAAAAAACATCCAAAAATTAGATGTTTTTTTCTGCCTGTATCATTTGTTTCTTCAACATAGTATAACCTTTATAATTTGGCTTTCAATGCGTATTTTTAGGGTATACAAATAGTTATATATATTCATAAAATGCAAACTCAATGGATTCTTTCATATGTGACACACTAGAGAGCAATTTGCAGAGCAGGTTAATGAAGTAAGTAGAAAAAGTGAAGAAAATTCAATTGAGCTCACTGGAGAGTGCGTGATAATGTGCACTAGTTGAATTAAAAAGCTCATTAACTTTCTAGTATCATAATATAGTGCAATAAGGAGCAATTTTATGAGTGCCATTATTATTAATAGTTGAATAGTGTGAATGGGGTAGCATTAGCATTCAGACCATGGTTATGAAAATGCCAAACTCGGGGTTCATTTCAATGGTGTCGCCATCGGTGAAGAGGAACGTCTTTTTCTTCTCCTTCTTGGCGGTAAGGACAACGGCCACCTGTTGGGCAGCCACGGAGAGAACGGGCAACTCGATGCGATTGAACTCATCGAAGCATCCCCAGCTGCCGGACTGGGCTAGACCTTTATAGATGCGTCCCAAGCCCCTGGAAATTGAATGAGTTTCTCAGCGGCATGCGTCGCATTTTAAGTGCTTTTGTGTGGGCGTACCTGTAATCCATTTGATCGGAGCAATTAAAAACGACAACATACTTGGCCAACGTCTTTCCCATATCCTTTACAGTTTCCGTTTTACCCGTGCCCGCTGGTCCGCACGGTGCTCCGCCCATGCTCAGTGTGAGCGCCTGGGCCAGAGTTATGTAGCAACTGAAAGGAAACGAGAGCACAGGACAAAGGACTCAGTGATTGCATTTAAAATGCAAAAGTCCAAAAAATTAACTACGCCCATTTTATGGGAATATTTATGTATTTACACATGTAAAAATGTATTTTTATGAAATGTTAAAGATTTCCTTTGGGGCTCGGAACTACGATGAACTTTGCATGAAGAAAAATTGCGTATACGCCACTTTATTTCCGACCATTTAACTAAAGCAGGTGCGACCCCAGGCAAATGCTAAGCTATTCCCTTTGGCATCCACGCAGGGATATCAAAGCAGGCGCGAAATAAACAATGGCGGGCAGGCAGGAATTGAGCGCAAGGACTACGCGGAAAGGAAACAGATGAGACACAGAAGGCTGTAAAACACAAAACAGCCAGACGAAAGTGCTACGACTAGGAAATACACTTACAAAGTAGGCGAAACAAGTTTTTGTGTTATCAAAATCATAAAAGTGTCTGAACAGTAACAACTAAAAGACCATCTTTGGTTTAAATTAAATTAAATATCATGAAGACTCTTATAACAAAAACACAACTTCAATATCATATTTCGACAAATGCTCATGGATAATCATGTTGAAAATGAAAATATAAAATAGTGTCTTTTCTAAGCAACGACAGCAGAAAACAGAGTTGAAAGCAAATTCTTTTTCTGTTTATTCTTTATGTCCGACTTTTATGCAGGGATTGCAAAAAGGAGTTATGAGTCGAGTAAAAATCAAGTACTAAAATGACTGGGGTTTTAAAAAATTGCACATATGGTTTTAAACAACAGGATACATTTTTATTTCCAATTTTTATTTTTAAATTATTTTTAACTCTTATTTTCAAATTTTATCATTAAAATCAAAAAAAAGTTGAATTGAAATATCTTATGATCGGGAGGGCCTTTTTCATTAAACGGCATTTATATTTTATCTACACTTCATTACCTTTCTATATATGTTTAATGAAATAGGCCCTCCCGATCAAAAGATATTTCAATTCAACTATGATTACTTTCTGTTAATTCATTTTTTGATATGCAAAATATAATTATTTACAGTTTATTTTAAATTTTAATTAATTAATTAATTCTTCTCCTAATATTACTTTTTATTATAATATAATTGATTTTTTTCGACTGCTCTTAGTCGACGTTAAATGAATTAAAGTCAATAAAATAGATAAATAAGTTTCATTTGATTGACATCCTGAAAGAGTTGAGCAACCTCTGCCAAAAATTGGGACAATCAGTGTGGCAAGTGCCTTCTCTAAATTGGAATACCCGCTGTGAGGGTATTTAAACTGCCTCTGGATATTTGGCGGGATATGCCGTCACTTGCCAGGACTCGACAACGTGTTGCTGTCCAAAAACTTTATTTATATTCCGCTAAGTGAAATTTATCTTTGGAAACATGTCAACGTCGGAGTCGACGTCGACGTCTTTTGCTTCGTCTTATTCGTCTTCTTCTTCACTGTGGACGTCGTCGTCCTGCGTAGGCTGCAAATCGTGGACTAGCGCCATGAAAAGGATTCCATTGCTGCCGTTACCAGTTGTCTGTTGCCATTTGGCAGCGACTTTAAACTCGTTTAAGTGCTGGCCAGCAAATGTGGACCATGTTCGAGTTTTGTTTGCCCAGCTAACGAAATGTGACCAAGAAACTCGTACACTCCCAGGAATGTTTTTTGGCAGCAATGCGAAAGTTTTGCACGTGCCACGAGGAATGTAAATACAATAAATTAATTGATCTCAAGTTGTTGTTGCTTTATCTCCTCCTGACTATGCAATCAAGTTGCACCTTATGACAGTTGCTATGAGGAAGAAATTTAATTGCTATGCTGGCAAAATGAAAGTAAGAGTGTATGCTTACATTAAACTTATGAAGTTCGCTAATGAAAGAAGATTTACTTAATAATCATAAAAGCTGATAGTTAGTATCTGTGTATAAATTTTGCCATTCCCATTGTTTAATTTTTAGGTCCTGTTATCGTTATGTTGTTAAGGCATTAAAAATATATATTCCTGACCAGCATGAACTTCAAAAACTAAAAGAGCTAGAGGAACTTAAAGTGGTATGTAGGTTTCTGTATAAATTTTAAGAACATCAAATAAGTATTGAGTCTCTCGCAGTTTGATTCTTTTGACTCTTTCACACCAGTTTCGTTGTAAAATAGTTACAGCTCAAAAGCTTAAACCAACTTATCCCAGCTGTCGACTTAACACAATTTAACTACAACTTTTTAATTGAATTTAAAGACAGCCACATGACAAAGTTTAATGTGATGCTCGCCTAGCGACAAATTGTATTAAATGCTCGCATAAAATATAAAATGTATAAATATTTGGACATGTGATGGAAGCTTTACTGTGACATACCGATCCGTTAAAGGCGTTATGACCAAGCGATCTGTGCAGCCGAGATACTCGTTCTGATAGGTGAAGGTGACATCGGTTACAGAGATCCAAGTCTTGTCCAAGTCCTCTTTAAAGTAGAAGCGACACTGTTTAAGCCACTCGAAGTCATTCGATGACTTGATGTTCATGCGACACTGAAAGTTGAAATATGTAAAAGTAAGTTACATTTAATGATATAGGAAATTACTCACCAGTATATCGAATATATCCCGCTGATGCACATGAATGGTAATCAGAGTTTCAAAGTTCGTTCGCTCCCGTTTCGACAGATTTCGTGTGGTCTGATCGATGAGTGTGTTGAGCATCTCAAGGAACTTGTTGTTCGTCTCGGACATGACCTTCCTCTCATGTCTGGCCTGCATCAGAGCCATTTCTGCATCTCGTGTCCAAATCATTTGTATGCCCAATAAACCGATTTGAGCCGGCACCTTCTCGAGGAAGCTCAACAGCGTGAAATTCGGATCATTTATTGTCACATATGCGGTGCGAATTATCGAATGCAGTGACTGCTGTGCGGTGACCAGCAATTGAGTTAGCCATGTCTCGACCGAACCCTCGGCTCGGATGGCACGGTCCAGTTGAATCATCTCACCCTCGCTGCTTATAATCGCCATCATTTTGTTGTATTCCACATCATGGAATCTATAAAGACAAATTTTAAATAATTAATAGTTATCAATTAAACTTTTTAATTTACTCACTTGACGCATTTGGTGTTATCAAATATATTTAGCAAGTGATTTTGTATGGTATGCGAATCGGATCCCTGGCCAAGAATCTCGAGCAGCGCTGGATCCGATACGAAGAAGAATCGCGGAAACATAATGCGTTTGCGTTCTAAATAACCACTTAGAGATTTCTAAAGAATTGACGAATATAGATTAATCAACATATTTTTATTAAAAAGGAATACTAGAAAATTTTGTAAAAACATTGAGTGTTCTAAAAAATTCAATTTCTGTATAAATTCAAAATAAATTATATGGCTAAATACTTAGAAAAAATGCTGTAAATTTTCAAAATATATTTGGCGTTAAAATATAAGTTCTGATTGTATAAGCAATCGAGAGATTTAGGTAGTTTAAATAGATTTTTATTGAGCTAAGAAAGTATTTTGACATGCAATAACAGTGTGTTAATAAATTTCATACCTGACAAATTTCCAGCTGCTCCTGAAGATGAGGCAGCAGCTGCTTAAGCAGATCATCGCCCACACAACAAGCCACGACGCCTGTTTATTATTATTAAATGCAATTTATTTCATAAATATTAAACAATTCGACAGACAAAAGAAATGGATTATTCCGTAGTTGCGTAAATTAAATAATGACATATATATATTTTTAAAGGTTAAGATGCAGCTTAACTTACCTGGAGTCTCATGGGCACGCTGAATAATAAATGTTTAAGAATTGTGACTTGAAGCATGTGCTAAAAATATAAATAGGCTACCTGCATGATCTTCTGCCAGGACTTGTCGATTTTGGAGAAACGCTTGGCCTCCTTGGGCAACTGCTTGGCAATGTCGCCGCCGACGAAGACAGCCTCGAGATAGACCCACATGTTTTGAACGAGCAGCCAGCGTTCCAGTATCTCATTGGAGTTGGACAGATCGTAGACCCATTGCTGGATTTGTTTGCGAAAGGGCGCATTATAGCGATTCGATAGCAATGAACCGAGTACCATTAAACTATCTTCCAGCTGGCCAATTGTCTCGGCCGTTGTGTCGCCGCGGAGCAACAGTTCACCGCGATTGTTGAAGCTCATGAATTGGAGCTCGTGGACGGACCATTCGTTGGTCACTTGTTTGAGCTTCGCCTCGATATCCTTCTCCTTCATGGCACTGATGCAAATGTCCTCGATGTCCTCCTTGTGCTTGAGCAGCGGCGCCTCGAGTATGTTCTTAAGCGAGAAACCCTCCGAGTCGAACTCGAAGATGTAGCGAGTAACGTCCATGATCCGCTGCCAATGGCGTGGCTTCATGGCTTTATTCGCCATCAACTCCAGTAATGGGCACATGTCGTTAAAGTCATCAATGGTCTTCTTCAGAGCATGAAATGCGGGCCATTCCTTGAGACCCTTTGGGAGCTTGCGACAACGATTTTGGAACTCCATCAACTCGTTGTTGATCTCCTCAATGTCCACCTCGTTCCACGGTATATCATAGTAGCTGCTAACTCGATCAATCACATCGTTATACAGCTTATAAAGCTTCTGCAGCAGATTCAGCTCCTTGCGTATCTGGCCCAGCTCTGGATAATCGGTTTGTGGCAGACCGAAGAGTTCCTCGCCGCTTTGGTACGTCTGCAGACGGCGCCACATGCCCTCGAAACGATTCTGGAACAATATCAGACGATCGGAAGCCTCGCGCGGCGTTAGACCCGCCTGCATGGGTCCCGCCGTGCGATATTCCGTCACATATGCAATCTTATCCTGCTTAAAGTTGTCTAGATTGCTGCGCAAGTCGCCCTGGAACGCCGGCTGCATGTCCAGCAGCTTCACCTGTGCCTGCAAAGCGCCAGCCAATAAATTCTGAAACGTCGCTCGCAGATTGTCCACCAAATCAAACTGTTCCCGCTCCACTTGCACCTCGTAGCGCGTGAGCACGTTAAACGCTTCCTGCAAGGTGACATGAAAATAGTAATGTAAATCCAAACATGAAGATCATCAAATATCAAAATGTAAAACAGGAAAAAAAAATGATTCGAATTGTCGATCAAATATCTCTTCGCTATTATTTTTTATAATTTTTTGAAAATTGTTTTAAAGGCACTTATTGCATGAAAATGAGGAAAAAGTGCCTTTTTCGCATAACATAATAACATACATAACACAAATTACATAACTTTGCCAAAGCTGAACAGATTTTCCAGCGGAAAGTCATTTTGATCATAGTTAGTCTCTAAATCTATTTTTCTTTTAATATTATATTTATTTTTCTGTGAATCATTTATCTAATAAAAAAAACCTCTTTACAAGGTAAAAGTCTAGTGACGGAATCGAAACTAAAAGTATTCAGGCCTGTTCCGAATTTCACTTTTGATAAGATTTGTCGGAATTTAATTTCTTTAACCTTCTCTAATACCATTTCGCCGATATTCAGCGGATTGATATCACTTTGAGTTGATGAGTTTAAGTTCGATAAAGCAAAAAAACGATAATTTTCAAACACTTAATCTAAATTCAAAGTGATTAAATGTATATCACTAAATGCTTAAAAGAAAAAAGTGAAAACCGGAACAGGCCTGATTATGTAGGTTTGTACTATAAAAGTAGAATAAAATCTTTTAAAAAACCTCTTTACGAGGTAAAAGTCAAGAGACGAAAACATTTACATGCCCCACAATTTCGGGTATTCCATTTTGTGACGAACCATATTAAATATATCATATATATTAAATTATTGCTTAAAAAAATTTTTGATATTCGGCACTGCGCTCTAAACTTATTTTTATTCGGTATGAAGAATAGGGTAACTTTTTATTTAAGAATAATTTTTATACATGCAATTATATGTCGTTAGATATAAAATGGGATAACCGAAATCCTGGGGCATTGAAACGTTTACGTCACTAGATTTTTACCCGTAAAGAAGTTTTTTTTTAATATTTTATGCTACTTTTATAATACAAACCTACATAATACTTTTAGATTCGGTTCCGTTCGTTAATCTTAACGAAACTAATGGATGCAATGAGACTTAACAATTTAACAAAAATATTGCACTTTGTTCCATAACATATGGACGTAACTGTCCCGAATCAATTGGCCATGACAAACGAGTTGTTATTCAAGAGACACTCATGTCCACCTTTTTAGCATCAGCGTTCTCTTCTCCTTCTTTTGGCCCAAAGAAAAGTAATACCTTTATTTTTATTCGATACTGATATATGTAGGTACCGATTAAAAATTATTGCATAAACCAACAAATTTTGATGATTTTATAAGCCCTTGACATTTATCTGAAGGTGTTAGTAGGTATATTTACATCATCACATCAATGTCCATAGCAAATTAGTTATAAATATAACGTGTTTTTCTTTGATGCATATTAAATTGGATCGGGTATAAAAACAAAGTCTCAGTTCAGTCTTTCACATATTTAACTTTGTTATAGCCACAAAAATGTTGTTCAAAAAAAGTTGCACCGTTTTAATAATAACTTCCTTCCTTATCCTTTCCCGATCTATTACAAATGCGGAATTTACTTTCACCGAAACTGTGTGGAAGCAACAGCCAGCAATTTTAAATCAAATGGCATTTACGCGATTCTCGATCCCAACTACAGTGAACACCCCTTTAATGTGACATGCGAATCGAATGCTTATGGAAGTGGTTGGACTGTCATTCTAAAGGTGAACGGATGGAAGCGTAGATTTTTATCGTGACTGGAGTACATACAAAAAGGGATTCGGAGAACTGGATGGAGAGTTCTTTTTGGGATTAGCCAAAATACATGTCATGACCTCTAAGAGAAGTCAACAGTTGCTCGTAGATCTCGAGGATTTTGAGCAAACTAAAAGGTTCGAGCTGTATGAAAGATTTGCAATAGATAACGAGGAATACAAATTCGCCCTACATACACTGGGAAAAGCTTATGGATCTGCTGGTGATTCCCTCAGAATTCATCACGGCATGAAGTTTTCGACCTTTGATAGGCATTACGCTAATTATTCTAGCAACTGCGCCGAAAAATACCATGGTGCCTGGTGGTATAATGCTTGTCAGGAGAAGTACGAACAAATGATTATGATTCTTTTTAAGTTTTTTATCTGAACTTCAAATTCTTACAGCCATTTGACGGGAAAATATAAGGCCGACACCAATGGAAAGGGCATCAATTGGTACACGTTTCGGGTCTGGAGATACTCCCTTAAGAGAGCCGTTATGATGATACGGCCCCGACCTTAAACTTAAACTATGACTTTACTATGTCAAAGCTGTTCCAATCTTTGTCTTTTCTGAGATATCTTAGTCTTTATTGTGATATGCAAATTGCAAAAGAATTGTCCTCTGACCTCCTTTCTGACTGTTTTTTTTAGTTTCTTCCCTATCTTTCTAACTTTAATTTTAGGTATTTCGCAACCTTCGTTATGCTTTCGTCACTAGCGCGAACTGCCATCCAGTGATATACAGTTAAGTTAATGCATGTAAAGTTTAAATATGCTCTAGTTGGATATAAAAAGTTAAGCTCATAAATTATAAATAAAATTCTACACACACATAGTATGACGTCTCACCTCGATGGGATCAATGCGCAGCTCCATGTCCACCTCCTGCTCACGTATCTTGCCCAGCGTTTCCATTATCATGCGTACATCGTCCAGGTCACGAATGGGTCGGTCGAGTTTACGATCCATTTCATTGATCACAGCATAGACATAGTCCATTTCCTTCTTGTACTTCTTCTTCATGGCCTGGCCAATTTTATGGTTGCATGCTGTAAATAGAAACAGCCAAAACTCTGTTCAATACTCAAGATATATATGTGTATATATATCCAAGGACATCGATGGCCATTAATCAATGCGTGCCAAGCCATCAATGGCGTCTGTGCCCTCTCGGGGCAGGGGCTAATTGATTTTCGCATTCACAGCCCAGACATGAGAGATGATATCCTGTATCGGTATCTGTGTCTGTGCCACACTTCCTTGCCACCACGATGGGCATTTATTTGTGGTGCCTTCCATTGTGCGGCTAATTCGGTTAAATAAATTTGATTACCTAATTGGAAACCAATAAATTTGAATAGCTCCCTGCACAACAGTATTTGTTCTTGTCTCTTAATGTGTGTGTGTGCTTGTGTGGGTGTCAAATTTGTGGCTGATAAGCTGATAAATGTTACAGGTGTTGGCAATGAAAATGAGAAATAGAATTTATATAAGTTATGAGGTTGGCAGTCAAACCCACATTGCAATGTCTGAAATCGGTTGAATAAAAAGGGAGCTTAGTTAAGGAACTTCCTTAAGGATTCGGATTAGGAAGAAGTAATTCATAGTCGTACTGTCTATTGTTGTATAACCTTACATAATCCAATCATAGTGTTAACATAATTGTATCTTTGTGAACTCAGCACACAATTACTTGTTACAATCGAATCCTGCTATATCCTTATGGGCAGTAATATCTTATGATAGAAATAAAAGCTGTCTTACTTATCAAATGCATAAAATTTTTGATTCGTCATATTTTATTTAGATGTAATTATACCTTAACATAAATGAATTTGAGTCAAAAGACTAAAACACAAATTAAAAAAATCAGTTGAAAATTTAACGTTTGCATGAAAATCGTTTTTGTTTTTAAATTATGTCCTTTTACCTCACGTATTTGAAGTAGGAATATAGTTAACATATTCTAAAAGGTTTTATCAAAATTGGACTGATATTTCTATTTGTATCGCATACCAAACAGAACAAAATGTTAAAATGTAGGGGTTTTCTATGAAAAACTTTCACTCTTAAAAGATTTTTCATTCAAACTTACAAAGTTTGAGCTTAAATATGATTATTATAGTCTCAAAACAAGGAGGTTCCGCCCCTGCTCGCTTGGTTACAGTTGAGTGTGCTCGACTGTAGGATACTTTGTGCCCTGGCACTCTGATAGACAATAGAAAATTCCCAATCTGTGGGTTGATATATATCTACAAAAAATCGTTGCTATGGCAGCTATCTGATACAGTGGTCCGATTTCAATCAAATTTGGTCATTATAAATAAGACCACCCCTGATGTCTATTCTTTCAGATTAGTTGAGATATATCAAGCAACATAGCAATTTATTTGTTCTAAAATTTGAGTTTTAACTGATCGTTCCTATGGCAGCTATATGATATAGTATTCCGATTTCAATTTAATTTAATTCGGATGTATGGAACTGTTTCAGATGTATATTCTGCCCGTTTGGTTGAGTTATCTCGAGCAATAAAAGAATTTTTCATGCTAAAACTTGATTTTTGACTGATCGTTCCTATGACAGCTATATGATACAGTTGTCCGATCCAAATTTAAAAACAAAATTGATTGTCGTCCGGTTTTCAGGTATTGAGTACTAAGTTTAAAGAGTCTAGCTCTTATAGGCTTTAGATCCTTGCGTTCAAACAGACGGACAGACAGACAGTTCACAAATCTATTATACCATTTTTGTCCATTTTCAATGGGCACAGAGTATAAAAATAAAAAGATAAATATGATAATTAGAATGGTATGATAATAAACGTTATCGTTTTTTTATATACCTAAATCACAGACTTTATTTGAGTCAAAGAACTCAAAGTAGTGTATACTCTTCCTCAAGTGCCACACTAACCCGAGCTGGACTACTTACACTTGATCTCAATGGCCAAACCATACTTGAGCCTTTCATTGTACACAGCCACACACTGGCCAAAGACCTCCATGTCCGGTTCGATCAGCAGATTCGCGTCCAATTCGGCCAGGCAACGCAGTGTGGACTCGAATTGCTGCAGACCAAATTCCATGAGTTGGCGCGTGGTGCGATCGTTCTTCCAGAGGAAGTGATAGGGTTTCCAGCGCTTGATGTAGGTTTGAATTTCGGGCTTGACATTTTTGGTGCAGCTGGAGAGCTGATTGAGGGCCTTGGCCACTTCCTTGTTGTCCATGATGGCCGAGTAGAAGCTCTTGAGCATGTGCGGCATCTGGGGTCGCTCCTCGGAGGCCAGACAGTAGATCTTGCGGCGTCGATTCTTTGCACCGCCTGAAGCATCCGTGTGGTTGCGTCCGACGCGCGGCTGCGCCGTCATCGAAACTTGCTGCGGTTGGTAAGACAAGATTTTGGAGAACATTGCGAAGCTATTGATTGGTGTGGTACGAACCGGCGGATCCTTGCCGCTGGTCCATTGCGCCACACCCTTCGCAATGCCCGTGATATTCTTGCCAGCCGTCACCAATATATCCTGCAGCTCGTCCAGACTCGGCTTGATCACCACATTGGGTATCTGCAGCTGCGCGTGCAGCGCAAAGATCGGCTTCTTGGTCGCCATCTCGTGCTCGTCGGCGATGAACCGACGCCGCATCGTGTCCAACGCCGCCCGAATCACCTTAATCAGCACATCGATGACCTTGCGGCTGTAGTAGCGTCGCATCTCCACGACGGCATTGCAGACCATGTCCTAGTTGAGAGATCTTGTCAGAAAACAGCTTTGAATTTATTGGATTAGATGGATTCGACACACTTGCATGCCTTTGGGCAGGCTGTCTGAGGTGGAGAGCAGCGTCAGGGGATTCTCAAAACAGGACCACAAAATACTCCAGTCCTGCTGTTGACCTCCTCCTCCTCCTCCACCGCCACCGCCCGAACCAGCTGCAGCTCCTCCGCCTCCGCCGCCTGCAGCGCCATCCTCCGCTTTGCGTCCCCCGGAGCTTGTTTGCTCCCCTTTGGGAGTGGCTATTTGTCGAGAGATTTGCATGTATAGTATAAGTATGTATGTCAATTTCACAGTTCACTCACCATCGAACAAGGTAACCACATCGTCGCCAGCTATCTCCTTGAAGGTCTCCGTTGCCTTGTCCACCAAGTTCAACACCTCCTCGACCGCCTCGGAGACCATTTGACTTTTTCGATTTAGTTCAATGGCAGCTTTTCTATGGTTTGGTAAATGAACAAAACTCTAATAATATTTGCACAGTTGCTTGATTAAACAAAAAGCTTTTAGTTGCTCCCGTTTCACTTGTCATTCGCTTGAAAAACGCATTGTATAAAGTATGGAATAGTAAATTACATACTCGTAGTTCAAGTAATTTCAAATCATTTCGGGTTACCTAATGACTTTAGGCATCTTATTTTGAAATGAAAACCCTTTCAGGCCATAGGAACCTTTAGACTATGCAAATTGAAAAGCTCATACATAAATTAAAATTGATAAATCCAATAAATCACACAAAGCCAACAGTCAACCACAGGCCCTCAAAAGTCTGCTGTAGAAAGTTCAAAAGAATTTTTGTTGCCACACACACACATTGAGGTGACAGGTAAAATACACCCTCAGCCCCACCCACCTGCAGGCCTCCTCACTGCGCTCCAGAAATTCATCAACTGTCCAGATTTCATCGTCTGCGTCAGAAACAAATGTGAAAAGTTTTCAAGAGCATAAAATTAAAACATGGACTCAAAAGGTGTTCCAACAATTAGAGGCAAGCAGGAGAGGGAACACCGACCTGCTGGCAGTATCTGAAGAGAGACGTCCTGCATCCACATGAGCACGTTGAGTATGCGATTCGAGTAGATGTCGTGAACGCGGGCCACAAGCACCTCGAATGTTTCGATGGCCTGCTTACAACGCTCGTAGAATTGTGTCCAGTTTTGATTTGTCCACTGCAAACGGAAGTGAGAAAATCAGCAATTGTTGGAGAAAGAGATAGAGAGAGAGAATGTGGAACTTACATTGATGCTATGCAGACCCGGTTTCAACATGGCCGTCAGACGAACCAACTGGGGCAGAAACAGGGGACGCACCTCCAGCTTGACAGCCTTCACCGTTGACAGAAACATTTTGATAAGACTCTGTGAACAGCAACAGAATGTGGTTATAGAAAAGGAATAACCAGAAATTAAAATTGTATTCAGCAAGCCGAAGTTCTGATACCCTTGCAAAGCCTCATTATATTTATAAAATAGGTTGAATATTAAGAAACAATACGTAACTTCTTAGTTTAATAAACTGATACATATTAAATAATTTAGTTTAGATATTTAAATTTAAAAGAAATAATATTACATACAATAAACCTTATATTTTGATTGTTAACAGTCTGGACTCTGCTTATTATCAAATACAAATGCTGTGAGCAACAAAGTTTTTCATATTTTTATTTATTAATTTATTGTCAGGCTAAAAGCATTAAACATTAAGATTAATTAAACAAATATATTTAAAATAAATTATACTTAAATGCTCTGCTTCATAAAATGAAAAAGAAAATGATTAGCCCAACATTTGTTGTTAGGATTGGGAAAAACCCAATTAGACAGATATTATGCCTCGATTTTGCACTGATCGCATTGTAGCTATACAAAATAGCTGTTAGATTAATAAAATTTAGTCAGAATGAAGGCATAAGTATTTAGTTAAGATATCTCAAGAAATATTATAATTAATTATACCATACCCGATTTTGAACAAATCTAACCTGTAGCAGCTACATATATGATATTATATTTAGGGTGTTCACTTTGCCCTAGCAGCGTTGCAGATTGAAATCGTTGCAAGCTTGCTAATAGAACAGCGCTTTATGTGGAAAGCGTTGAACATATTCAAAAAAATGTAAACAAAAAACAGCCCACTTAAGTTATGTGCAATGCTTTCCACATAAAGCGCTGTTCTCGTAGCAAGCTTGCAACGATTTCAATCTGCAACGCTGCTAGGGCAAAGTGAACACCCTAATTACACTAGTTTACAAAATTAAAACTTTTTTTTGCAAAGTGAACCAAAGTATTTTTTTCTTATGGACATTGGCCTTCTAAACACGAAAATGGCACTTAAAATTTTTTTCATGGAAGCGTTTTTGAAATATTCGAAATTTTTCGAATTTTCAAGGTTACTCCAACACTTTTGAGTATATTTCCCTTTCTACAGATCCGATTTGGCCGAACAAGAACTTAAATTAAAGGTGAGTTATTTTTCTTCAACTTTTGTCCATAAAGTATTAAGATCGGTTCAGCAGTTCAGGTGCTAGCGATTTTAAGTTCGAAAATGGGCGTTTTTTGCGATTTTTTGAGTTTGAATGCTAACATATCGTCCTGGAAAAAATATAAATCATATGGATACAATTTTTTTTACTCGTTTATCGTAAAGCCGATACTGTTTCGAAGAAAATAAGGTATAGTTTATGCAAATCCATCGACATATGGCAAACTAATGCAGCTTTAACTGGGCCAAAAGTTGTGGATAATGCTCGCCTTTGCCCTTGCACATATACAAGTGCGCTTGGTCGCTGCATGTGAGTACCGCTACAATCGGTGTTTTACTGGTGCTAGGTGTTTCACGTAAATATGCCTTACTTCGCCATCTGTCGATGGATTTGCATAAACTATACCTTATTTTCTTCGAAACAGTATCGGGTTTACGATAAACGAGTAAAAAAAATTGTATCCTTATGATTTATATTTTTTCCAGGACGATATGTTAGCATTCAAACTCAAAAAATCGCAAAAAACGCCCATTTCGAACTTATTAAAATCGCTAGCACCTGAACTGCTGAACCGATCTTAATACTTTATGGACAAAAGTTGAAGAGAAATAACTCACCTTTAATTTAAGTTCTTGTTCGGCCAAATCGGATCTGTAGAAATGGAAATATACTCAACAGTGTTGGAGTAACCTTAAAAATTCGAAAAATTTCGAATATTTCGAAAACGCTTCCATGAAAAAAATTTTAAGTGCCATTTTCGTGTTTAGAAGGCCAATGTCCATAAGAAAAAAATACTTTGGTTCACTTTGCATTTTGGCTGTAAACTAGTGTTATTGATGTGTATAGTACTGTGATTTTAACGAAATTTCATAAGAATATGTACGACTATACCAAGTTTTTCATACTAAATCTTTGTTTTGGACAGATTGTTTCTATAGTAAGTTAACAATAATTATAATATAAATTAATAAAAATCAGGGATTAAAACCCTAACCGAAACCGTAACCTTTAACCGGTAAAAACCGATTGAAATTTAAAACCGTAACTGAAACCTTAACCGAAAAGAAATTTTTCATTTGACCGAAACCTTAAAGCCGAAACTCTGTAAACCGAAATAACCGTTTAGTAACCGTCTCATTTATAAGGGTTATTTTCGGTTTTTCATAAATAATTTATAATAAAAATTAAAAAAGTTGTATATTTAATTGTTATTAGAAAAATTACAAATAGTAGTTATAGTGTAACTTTTAAATAAAATTTTTAAAGCATGTTATATTTTCAATTTTTATTATAAAAACTTAAAAAAATAAGTTAAAATTTATTTAAAACGAAAAATTGTGAACTGTTTCGATTTTTTCCGACTCATAAGTCTGGTTTGCGATTTCTGATATTTTGTTATTAGTTTTGTATTTTATTTTTGATTTTGATTTTGTTTTTTATTTTTTTTTAATTTTGATTTTTGAGTTTAATTTTTTAATGATTCTTATTATTATTATATTATTAATATAATTATTATATATTACCGGTATTTCAAAACCGAAACATACAAAAACCAGTTCACCGTTACCCTGATAAAAATATATAACAATAATAAAAAGTTATCCAAACTTGCAACTGATTATATCGTCTCAGCTTATCGACCTAAACAAGATTATATACACTTTACAGGGTCTATTTTTTAACCCAATAAAAGAAATCGATTTTTTGAACGTTCTAATGTGGTATCCTACCTCAATGCCTTACAGTTAGTGTAAAACAATCGTAATGAAGTGAATACTCACATTTAACGAGTCCTGTATTGTGAGGAAATACTGATGACGACTCATCAGCGTGGCCGCCACGATGGGCAGCTCAATATTGAGTTTGGCCAGCATCTTGGCCTCCCGAATGAGCAGGGGAATTGTGGGATGCAAGTTGACGAACAATCGGTCGCCCTGGAGGCAGAGCAGGGGCTGAAGTAAACAGGCGTCGGCCACACTTATGTCCTGATCCAGCCAAATGGAGACAATCTCATCCTCGTACTCCTGCAGTACGCCCAGTACATTATTGAATCGCACATCGAGATCTCTGGCCAGGGGTTGAGTGCTGAGCACTCCATGGTCCATGACCGCATCCATCAGCTCGGTTAGATGCAAGCTCAGGGCGCGACACCAATGAATGCGACCCGCAATGGGCGGGAAATTGCGTGCCAAGGGAGGATCGTCACGTTGCTTGCGGAATGTCTTCAAAATGCGATCGACCTCCTTGTCCACGTACCGTAGAATTCGTGTGTACTTCTCGTCCATTCGTGTCAGAGGGATTTTCTCGCTAACCTTCTCGAAGCGCACCAAGAATCGGATGCACTGCGGTGTCTCCCAGACTGTGTCAAAGTCGCGCTCGATCAGGGTGGCGATCGTATCCTTCAGGGAATCCGTTTTATTTATGAACCGATCGAAGTCATCATTGAAATCGGCATTGCGATGATCCAAATAATCGTACTTCTTTGAGATGATCTCCTTTTTAGCCTCCTCGAAGTGGTTGGAGGCATCCTCAAGAGCCTCTCCCAACAAGAGACCCTCCAGACGGCGTTCAAACAAATGATTGTAATCATCGATAAGGTTAAACATATTGATGATTTTCGATAGACGCTCACAGAATGTATCGAACTTGCCTGGAACGGAATACACATGCATACATAAGTGTAAGTGTGTGCGTAAATGTAAGCAGACGAATTGTACAAAGATGGGGTACACTTGTACCAGCGTAGGTACATTTCTTATTCGTTGGTACATTGCATACAGTGCTGCCAGATTAGCTTATTTCAGGCTAGATCAAGCATATTTGAAAATGGAATAGCTTATAAAATTTGCAAATAGCTTATAGCCATACATCTTGCATATTTTATAGTTCATATAGCATATTCTAGCAATAAATAAATACAGTCGAACTTCCCTAACTCGAACGTCCTTAACTCGAAGTCTCTCTAACTCGAACAAAATCGAGTGGCAATACTAGGCAAATTTCATACAATTCTACTTCCCTAACTCGAAGTCTCCATAACTCGAACCTTCTTTCGTGGATAATGGTGATTCGAGTTAGGGAAGTTCGACTGTAGTTTACAAGTTTAAAAAGTTTTACGATGATTTCATTGATGATTTGAAATCACAAATTGATCAAATTCATCTTATTGCGCAACAAAATGCACTTCAAAATTGTAAATACAAAATTAAGCATAAGGTTTGTCTTTTATTAATCATAACTATGTTTTTTTTTAAGTTATATTTTTTTTTAATTTTACATTTTTGTATGTTTTTTTCAGCCTATTTTTAGCTTATTTTTACTCAGTAATATAACTTTTTCGAGCGGTCAACACCTGGCAACGCTGATTGGATAACGAATTTTTACTTAACGGTACTTGAAATGTGCAAATAAATGCGAATTGATTTTAAATAATATTTTGTTAATTAAAAAAAAATTACACATGTATTTACATATGTATATGTACATATGGGCTAATCTGAAAATTTTTAAACCAAAGGCAAAAACTTAAAGTTGTCACAAATCTGCATGTTTTTTAATAAAAGTTTATTGTTGTTATAATAGAATATATTTTCAGGCTTCAAATTACAAAATCGCAAAGGTTTTACTGTCGTTTAATTGTTCATGGCCGAGCCGAATCAATTAATTTCTCTTTTTGCCTCTTTATTTCAATAATTCTTGTAAAAGGAAAAGGTATTTTCAATTCATCTTAAACTTTGTTTCATTTTCGTTTATTTAAGATAATATTTCAATCTTGACGATTCGTGGACAGGTATTCAAGAAACATTGGAACTCCATTCCGAAGGAGAGTGTGTCAGTAAGATAGTGGAACGTATGGGCCGCAGACGTAACGCCGTTACCGCAAATCATGCATATTCAACTAAACTATTAGATTTGTTCAATCAATTGTAGACTTCTTAAGCTCATTTATCTTTGAATAGCTGGCAACATTTTGAAAAGGTGCATATATTCCGCGATCACACGTTGAATTTCGGTATTTTTTAGTTTATTAATGCAAAATTACGCTAATATAAGTGCAAATGCACGTATAACCTCATAATCATGACTTCCAGTTCGTTAGTAACGGCACGCAACTGAAGCCCTCAGCAAGCCTGTTTTAATTTACAAAAAGGTCTTTTAACTTAAAAAAGTTTACCAGTACTCCCAAGTGAAATGCATTTTCCCGTGCAATTTCATTAAGACTCACCAGACTGAACGCGAGCTATGGTCGGTTTAAACATGGAAATTTGTCGAGCAAAAGCAACGTCCGCCACTCAGGATTAGCCCATGTGTGTGTAAGTACATAAGTATCTATAAATCAATGGCAGTTTATCGGGGCAAGTTTTCAGAAATCGTACAATCGCTTTTTAATTGTTTTTAATATATATGCGCTTGTTTAAATGGGAGTATCAAAAATAGGTTTTCTTTTTACTTACCGAAAACAAAGTTCTCGGAAAATCCGAAGGGTGTCTGATGGGGCAGAAAGGGCTGTTCCCTAACTGTATAGTAGGTCTCGTGGTAGATATGATTCAGCTTGATGCAGTTGCTCAGTTTGGTGCGGATAAGACTGCGATCCTGCGACCAAATTGTCTCCTTGCAACGACATGTGATGTAGGACTTGCATGTTTCGATCATTTGGTTTGTTATCTGTAAGACAATATAAAATTGGGGAAGTTAAAAATTATTAACAAGACTTTAATAATTTTGCAAGCTGGCTAAGAATTCAGTCAACTTACCAATTGGTTAAAAAAAATACAGCTTATTGATAAATTGTCAAACTAAACATTCAATCAATCTATTAGTATTTGATTTTTATTGCTAGTTTCAAAAGTATATTTATTGTTTACAACCACCAATAATTTCCAAGGACAGCGAACAACAAGCAAATGCAAAAGGTCAACGTCATGCTAATATCCTGGAAGCTCAAGAGACAAAAACCATATTTTCACCCGCAGCTGCCATTTCTGAAGCTCAAATTAGAAGCAAGGACCACGCGCTATTTCTTGCATCGAGTCGAACAATGAAATTGTCTATTTTTAGACGGAAATTGAGGATTTGAAAAAGATTGTCGCTTATAAACTTGCAAGTTGTTCTTGACCCACAAATAAAATGTGCAGAAAAAAGTTTATTTTTCTGCAAATCAATGATAGCGAGGGACAAAAGTTAATTAATTATTAAATAAAGGATAAATCTTTTCAGTTAAAAAACAAGTGGGAATGGCTATAGTCGAGCTCCCGTCTATAGGATACCCGTTACTTATTTAAATAAATTGTAAATTTGTTTATTGCATTCTTTTAGGCACTTATATTCCTTAAAAACTTTAATCAGCCATTACCACCTTTCTATTTGTCCGATCTTGATGCGATTTAATAGGAAGATAAGTAATAATATTAGTTAACGTAAATTAGTAAAGAATCCTTATATCTTGAAAAGTGCGCGTGTGGTGGCTTGTCGCCACCAATTTGAAACAAACTTGATCTGCGTGGGGTTTATAGAAGTCTGTGTGCCAAATTTGGTTGCTCTAGATCCAGGCCACACAGACGGACAGACGGATGGACGGACATGGCTATATTGTCTCGGTTGTTGATGCCGATCGAGAATATATATACTTTATATGGTCGGAGATGCTTCCTTCTCCTTGTTACATACATTTCAACGAATACAATATCCCCTTTTACTTATTTTTGAAGTAACGGGTATAAAAAGTAATGTCAATATTTAAAATGAAAATTGTTACAACTTAATGTAAATTATTTACCTTGACCATTAGAGCAGATGTTCGCTCCGAGGTGTTGTAGAACTGGGAGACACTGTAGATGAGTCGCACCGTCTGCAGCAGACTCAGTATGGACTCCTTCATGCTGACGGGATCGTCCAGATATAATGAATGGCAGCATGTCTCCATGGCCTGAATGAACTTGGAATTGTCCCGAGCTTCGTTGTAGCAAAATGTGATTTTGCGATCCGTTTCCTTCCACTGACGCATGACACGCGAGCCGGCGAGGAAGAGACAGTGCAGAGTGAACTGCACCTCCTTGTCCTGCAGATGGGCCAGCAGCTGGGAGAACTGGGCGCCACGTTTCTTCCAATACTCGAGCTCGTCCTGGGGACCACTGTGATCGTTCTCCTTGCGCAGCTGTTCACTCTCGCCGAGTATCTTGAGAATGCCCTTTGACCAGTTGTTGACGCGATCCTCTAGCTGGGAGCAGAACTCCTGATTCTTGGCCATGTCCTTGACCTCGTCGACCACCAGGCAGCCATCGAACATATCGTTGCCGTCGGCAAAGACATTGTAATGATCACAGACCTGTTCACAGACCCGCAAGGCGCTGCAGAAGGAGCGCAGTCCGGGCAGCAGTTGACCCTTGATGAGGCCACAGCTGACGTCTTCCTCGTCGCCCTCCAGGCTGGGAAACGCCAGAGCCTGCATGAACACAAACTCCACAATGCGCTCTATCGATGTGACTAGGCCAATATTTTTAGCATCGATTACGCCACAATATCTAAAGGGAAGTGGGAAGATGAGCAAAATATTCAATTACCAATACCCCTCGGGCTGTCAGAGTTCTGTGTGTGTGTGTCTCGGATATATCTCCGATAATCCGCGTGCCAACAAATAAACCAAAAATTGGCTATTTTTAGATAATAGTTTTAAGTTTGGCAAGTGCCAAGCAAAGGCATAAGGAAAATTGTGAAAACTAAACAAAGCAGCAAAAACGAAAAACAAATAAGAACGCTTTAGTCGAGTATCCGACTATAAAATACCCATTACTCAAAAATATTTTAATGTTAATTGATTTTAATCCTAATTGTTTTTTGATTTAATTGAATTTTAGAATCCAGCGATTTAAATTTGATTGCATACAATTAGGAGCAAGCCTGGCATTTTAAACTTTAAAGTGTCTTTACTTTATATATTATGGATAATAAAAGAGAATGTTTCTCTAGAAAATATTTATTCCGGCTAGCGGTAACGGAAAAATACATGAAAAAATCTTAAAAACACTTTCTTATCATTAAGTTGATGCGGCTTAAGAATATATATACCCCTGCTCTATACAAGTAAAGGGTATATAAAGTGCAGCATAAGCTTACAAATCCTTTTGGAATCCCTCCTCGGGTAACTGCTTGAACGTATTCACACGAAAGATATAGATACATACGCCGGTGAAGGCACAGGTCCAGCCATCGGTTAGAAACAACTTCTTGTGCTTGGGCGGAGGCAGACCACTCGGTGAGGCGCCACCTGAAGCATATTGATAAATTGACCAGGTGCCAGAATATGAGCTTAATTGACTAAATACCCTGAGGTGTTTTCGAGCTGCTCGATGCCAGGGCCGAGCGTGATGGTCCCGGTTTGTTGGCATCAACAACTGGCGGTGGCTCCGGCTCATCGACCTCCTGGTAGAACCAGAGCAGCTTGTTCTTCATATTCGGCAGAAAGAGCTGATTGATCTCATCGAGCTAAACGAAAACAATTTGCAACGAAAAAGAAAAGCACGATTAAAGTAAACGTATTTAGATTTGAGGAATCTGTGGGTAAGCTACCATATCCCCTTCGAATATGTAGTCCATGAGCTGATGCCTGGGCAGCTGAGTGGCATCTATCAGCAGCTGGAATGTGAACTCCAGTCGGGGGTCCATCTCCCCACGTCGGGCCTTGCGTTCGCATTCTTCCCGTCGTCGCTGTGCTTCGTCCGGGTCCATAGCCATTTATTTATTTTTTGTATAGTATTTACCAATATTCCACACAAGTGGAATATATTTTCATTTGCAAATTAATTGAACACGCGTCGAACCGTTGGAATTACGAAAAATATGCGAATCAAATGGATTCAGGTGCAGATTGATATTTATATTATTTGATTAAAACATTTTTTTTTCATTATTATTTGAATTAATTATTTTGCAGCAAATAATTTGTCAAATAACATGTAAGTTATTCATTTATTTATTTGATTTCATTTGATTTCATGTGATTCCGCCATTGCAAAATTCAAAAACGGGGAAAGACCAAAAATATATTAGTTTCAAAAATAGTAGATATTGCGCTTCAAAAATACTTTAGACGCAACAAACAAACAAACAACGAACCAAAAATCGAACAATGTCACATAAGTTAATTGCAAAATACAAAAACTACTTACAACAACAATTGCCATAACATGAAATTGAACAACTTTACTGTGAGAAGTTAAGTTATTAGTTTGTGCAGCTAGAAAACGACAGACGTGGACTCAAAAACAAACTTATTGTTTTCTATGGCACTAAAACACAAAAGGCTCTTAGGAGCTGCATATAGATTATAGATTATAGAGTGAATAACTAAATATAGTCTTTGATTTTATGTTCTCGAGCTTTTTTTCTTATTAATTTTTGCTGCAACGAGAGTGAAGTTTTAAAGACTTTGCATTAAAGTGTAATTGATTGCGCATCTAAAAGGAAATTAAAATATTAGGATTAGTTAAATAGATAATTTTTTATAATTTTTTTTTTTTAATTAAGTTGCCAAGTTCCGTTTTAGTTTTGTTCGAAATAAATGTTTACGGATTTGCAATTTTACGTTTTTTACATTCTCATATTTATATGACAATTACACCATGATAACGATTACATAATCAGCCAACGAGTACAAGGAGCTAAAGGGTTACACATTACATTTCTTACTGAAGCAATAATTATTTATAATAATCTTGCATTGAATATGTTACGGTATTAATTTGAAAATAATTAGCGATTAATTAGATATCAATTTGCACCTGCAAAATGTCTCCCTCGTCCTCCTCCTCCTCTTCATCCTCGCTGCCACTGCCACCACCGTTGGCCTTCATTGCCAGCACATGTTCGACCAGTTTTTTCTTTTGTACGAACATCGTGTTAGCAATTTCAACGCAAATATCTAAGTAACACAATTTATATTTTAGATTTACTAGGTTGCAAAACTATTTTCTGACGACATGTAACTTTGCACTTCTGTTCAATAAAAATCAATGCACTCAACTATATTGAACAAACAAACTTGCTGAGGAATTTCTAACGGGCGCCGGTTGCCAAGGTAACAAGCGTCCGTTACAAAAGCACTGATCGTGCGAAAATTCAAACTTAAACTACTTATTATCTTACTAGGAAGCATAAAAAATCATCTATTTGATTTATTTCAATTGTTTCTCAATGAAATGCGCTTATATATGCATATCTAGCCCATAAAAGTCATTTAAAAAGCGCGCTCAAAAAATTGAGACGATTACCTGCACTAACAATTTAATCGATATATCGATGAGAGTTCGCATACACTTATCAATGTCAAGTAACAGCTGCTGTTAAACCGGCTCTGTTACACTTGATTTTGAATCAAAAATATAAAGTTCACAATAAAAAACAGCAGCGGTTGTCACTTAAAAATATTTAATTGAGCCAAAAACAAACAAAAAAAGAAGCCAAATTCACTAAAAAAGAGCCAACGCTTTATTTTCAGTTCATGTTATTTTTGCATTTAATTAAATAAAAAATATTTCGGTCACAAACACTTAAAGCAATAACACAATGATTGTTAATAAATAAAAATAAATATGGACCTAAAACTATACAAAATACCAAATTCTGAACTGATGAAAAAATGAGCCAATTCGAAAAAATAAGTGACATTGCGCCAACAGGAAAAAAAAGAGCCAGTTTTGCGCAAAAACGCAAATTGTGGCAACCGTGGATGGAATTTAAAAAATTTGAGGGGGTGGGGGGTTGGGGAATATTTTTTTCACGTTTTCACATTTATTATTTAAGCAATTTATTATTTTAGCAAATAAAACGATAGCAATCGATATAGCATGGCTACAGAAAAATTGCCAAAAAGCACTGTCGAACTTTCCTTACTCGAATCAGCGCTATCCAAAGAAAAAGTTAGAGTTATGGAATTATTTTTTTAAAGTTTATTAAAAGGAACTACAATTTCATTTATTCATAAATACATTTCAAGTTGCAAACTTTTCTTGTTATTTCAACACAAACAGATTCAAGTTTCTTCAAGGCCTGTCGATATTCTCAAAAATTGGTTTTCTCGTTCTTTTGCTGCATTCAAAAGAAGTTCCCGATTCACATGACATTATATATACTTTTATATTTTTATTATAATGAAAACTGTTTTCGCTGAGATACCAAATTTTTCAGCCACTTAAATATTTTTGGTCCAGTTTCGAATAAATTGACTAATAATTTCGATTATTTCTTTAAGCGATAACCTTTTTAATACACCTGATGTTGCCATGGAAAATAATCTTGCGCTGATACGCTGACAAAGAAGTATGTACATTATAAGCATCTTTCCTATAGCAATTATACAAGCCTAAGCAATGGCAATATTCTATCATATTGCATCACCATATGTTAACGTACATCTATATTAAATATTCAAACGAGCCGGTAACAAAAAAATTCTTGGAACAATTCAAAGGGTAACTGCAAAAAAAAATTTTCAAAAATATTTTTGCTAGTATTTTTTATAATTTTTTGAAAACTGCAAAAAAGGCACTTTTTGCATGAAAATGAGGAAAAATGGGTAAAAATGGTCATTTTTAGGATTTTCAAAAAATTATAAAAAAATACAGTTACTCTTTGAATTGTTCCAAGAATTTTTTTGCATCCCAACATTTTTTGGAAAAAATCCAGGAAAAAAGTTTTGAAAAGTGACTTTACATAAATTCGAAATTTTCCAAGGGTACTCAATATTTAAAAAAAAAGTTTTGTGTCATTCAAACAGAATTTACACGACCTTTCCAAATATATTTTTTTTATTGTGATAACTTGACTAACATAGCAGTTAAAGCAAAAATAAGGGTGCATACTTTAAGCTGTGAGCCACTGTACATATGTACAGCTGCGGTCAAAAAAATGCCTGCAATGAACTTACAAAAGCTCAAAATTGAAAGACTTTTAATTTATCAAAATTTTTTATTTAATTTTTTTAAGGTATGGTACTTTATTGTAAATCCATCTGAGAAATCAAAGATAGTGAACAGTTATTATTTTTCGACTTAGCAATTTTTTCCTTGTAATAGTCTGAAAAATGGGCGGTCAAAATAATAGTAGTGAATGCATTAAAAGTGGAAAAAAAGGATATTAAGCAGGAAAGGCACTTGATTTGATATTTATAATTGTAATTTGATAATTTTCTATAAATTGTATACAAAATATTTTGCTTAGTGTTGTTACAATGGGGCGTGGCAAGCATTGCAGTCCAGAAAAGCGTTCTCCTATAACAAATTTATTTCTAAAAGGATAACGTTTAAGGAAGTGGAAAAATTTGATTAGATGATTGCCAACCACAATCAGAAACGCCATTAAGTAGTCGCCAAAATAGGATAAATGTGGAAGACCTCGATCCATGTCCAAAAGACTAGTGACAAAAGTAGTGAGGTTTTTGAAACGCGACCCTTTTGCTCCTGCAGCACTTATAAAAAAGAACTTTGGTATGGACCAAAGTGTGTAAAACATTCTTAGATGTTTGTGAAATAATAATCTGGCAGAAAGAAGCCCGTGAAAAATTCCGTTATTAAAAAAAATACCTGCCCAAAAGCGATTTCGATTTGCTAAGGATCATCTGAATTGACCCTAGAGAAATAAAGAAACCTCTAGTGGTCGGATGTGTCCAAAATTATTTTTTTTGCTGGTCGAGGATCTCGACAACATGTAAGGTATCCGTTAAAGTCCGAATATCAGCCCAGATTCACCTGCAGGACCATCAAACATTGTGGTATGAGAATAATAACCTGGGCGCATTTTCACATTACTGGGTCCCACCCATATAATGGATCATAACCATAATGGAAAGGCACGAGCAAGTAAAAATTCTGCAGGACACTATGCTACCGTATTTTTCAGATGATATGCCGATAATTTGGAGGTTCCAAAAGACATAGACCCAAAGCATATCAGCAAATCTTCGAAAGAATGGTTCGCATAGAAAAAAGTTAATGTAGTGGAGTGGTCACCACGGTCCCCCGATCTGAATCCCATTGAAAGATTTTGGTCCGATATGAAGAAGGATATTGCCAAGCATCAACCAACAAATATTATTCATCTTTGGAAGATCGCTAGGAGCACCTGGAGCTCAATACAAACAGAACGATGTAAAAGCCATGATCCGTCCTTGTAAGGCGGTAATTCACAACAAATTATTAAATTTGTTAATTATTAAGTGAATTTTACATATATAACCTTTTAAATAAAAAAAAAGGGGTTTTGGATCGTTTTCATCATTAAAATATTTTAATATGTTTATCACTACTATTATTTTGACCGCCCATTTTTCAGGCTATTGCAAGAAAAAAATTCCTAAGTCGAAAAATAATAACTGTTCACTATCTTTGATTTCTCAGATAGATTAACAATATATTAACGTATCTTAAAAAAATTATATAAAAAATTTGGATAAATGAAAAGTCATTAAATTTTGAGTTTTTGTAAATTCATTGCACGCACTACTATTTTTTTGACCGCAACTGTACATATTTTTTATTAATAATTTTATTTAAACATTGATTTACGTTTTTCTTTTAGATTCTAACAATTACTTAAACTAATTTAGATATATAATAACACTGAAAAGAAAGAAAAAACATGTGTTTTGTATTTTACTTAGCTTACAAAACAGTAGCACTCAAGGGGGGACAGGGGGGGGCCGTTCACGCAGCAAGCTTGCAACGTTTTCAACCTGCAACGCTGCTTGGGTCAAGTGAATACCCTATATGTTATATTATAGAAAGTTGTTTTATGCATTTGAAAATCATAGTATTACAGTTTAAATTGTAGCCCTGATATTTTACGAAGTCCTGAAAGTCAATGAATATTTTACAGCAAGTTTTCACTTTGTTCGTGTTGCAAATAAGAATACATTTTAAATCTTTATCAAGTGAAATCTACGTCGAATTTTAAAGAAAATTAAGATGGAAAACAAAATTAAAGGTATCTATTTATATTACAAGGTCATCATGAATTACTTGTTTTATGTGATTTAACTTTGTTTTATGTGCTTCTGTAAAGTGATGTTTTTTAGCATTTCTTACCTTAAAATTTTTGTGTTCTGTGGTAAAAAATTAAAAGTATGATTGCTTGTCGTTGGTTGTTAATTATATTAACGCAATGTTAATCGTCAATATAAATATAATGAGATGGTATTAATGTTTTTGGCCCATTATTGCCCCTTTTCGTGAAAAATCACATGTTGCAGGTATGTATTTATGCGAAAAATTTAAAAATAGTTTTCGGAGTCAGATGATAAAAAAACAAAAATAAATATAAATTTTATTTTAGCCGAACTAAATTTTATGTCTAATTTAAGGTTTCTAGCTATACATTTAGATTTGTTAAAGTATTCTACACTTTTTCTTATATGGCTCGATCGGTCTAAGTTTTTTCTCAGGCTTTACATATGGTATGACCATTAAGTGTACCAAGTTTCAGGTCTATAACTACATTATTATAATTTCTGCCAACATTATTGCGGCATTGTGCAAGTGAAAACATATTTTGGCCTCCCCCCCCTGCTTGAAAAGCTGCCGACGCCCTTGGTAGCACTGCCAAATGTGGTAGACTGTAATATGTTTATTAATTGTGTTTTTTAAAAATCTTTATTTGTAAATAATATTATAAAATACGCAAAAAATATATTAAACTTACCGCTTCATATATGTACACTGGCGAACATATTTATTGGCACAGCAAACATTTTGAGATTTGGGGGCTTAATTGTTCCCCTATCGTTAACATATTGGTATCAATAGAAAGGTCACTTAAATTCCGTTTGAATGAGATACAACTTTTCTTAACCCATTAAGTACCCTTCGAAAATTTCGAATTTATGTAAAAGTCAATTTTCGAAACTTTTTTCCTCGATTTTTTACCAAAAACTTTTTGATGCAAAAAAATTCTTTAAACAATTTAAGGAGTGACCGTAAAAAAAATTTTTCAAAAATATTTTTGCTTGTATTTTTTATAATTTTTTGAAAATTGCTAAAAAGACACTTTTTATGTAAAAAGTAAGAAAAATGGGTCAAAATGGTCATTTTTAGGATTTTCAAAAAATTATAAAAAATACTAGCAAAAATATTTTTGAAAATACGCAGCACAAGCTGACACTTAAGCATAGTATCCAGTTGTTGAAAAACCAGTTTGAAAGGTATCAACTCCATATAAAAAAAGGGTTGCAAACTGGCTCGAAATTATTTTGTAAGGCTATTTCTAAACCCTTGTATCCAGTACCTAAATTTGGGCAGCTCAGAAAATTTTTGGGTGTTTTACAACACTCTTTAATGACAGCTGGCAGCTTTTTTTTTTTGACCTTTCAAAACATCGATTCGTTCAGTGTTTCGATTAGTCGAAATCATTTTGAGCAGTAATGGAGCCAAATAAGCAACAAAATAAGAGCCGCATTGAGCTCTTTGACAATGGAACGAATTAAATTAATAAAAGAGGTGCAACACAGACCGATCCTGTGGGATCTAACCTCTTTTAGTTCAATATAAGTGGTCATTAATCCCATAATTAGGGTATTAGTTGCTACCAATTGTCTTATGACCGTATTGTCCATTTTCATTCTTCAATTATTTCCAATTTAATTTAGTTGATTTATTTTGTTGTTTATTTATTTTATGTGCACAGTTGACGCAACAGTGTGACCACAGCAGCATAAGACCAACAATCTCTCAACTTTTTAATGATTTTTGGTATTATGCTGTCACACTGAATTCTGTCAGGTCCAAAATCAAAACATCGAACATTTTGAGCGTCCAAAATATTTTCAACTACTGGATATTATGCTTTAACTTAAACGCAAAAAAAAAAACTGCAAGAAATACACCCAAAAAGGGTTGCAACCCATACAAAATGTAGTTGAAACTTTGAAACTTTCTGCACAGCGGCCGTATAGAATTCGTTCACCACATGCCTGCAATCCCGTGACAATTGTCACTATTCTGCTTTTTCGGTCTGCAATCCGCTGCTTTGTGACCAAGTTTCCCCCAATTGTAGCATTTAAATGTAAAGCTCTTGTCTTAAACTTATTTGCGTCATTCTTCTTGTGTGCTAGCAAAGCTCCGGGGAAGGGTCACTTTTGTTCCTGTTCCGTGCCTCATCTTCATCCAATAACTTGATATGCAGCGTTTCTTGCTCAACCAACTTATCCTGCGTTTCAATCGCGACGCGAAATGATTCCTATTCTTCACGGATGCTATACAACAGCAGAATATTGTAGGTAGGTGTATCCATAAATCTGCTTTATTTAAATTAAAAATAGCGAATTGCAAGAAATTTGTATTTATTTTTTTTTTGGCAATAAATTCACAATGTAGCTGTTTAATTTTAAAATTATTACATGAAATAAAAAGAACCCAATACGTGAACATTTCATAGTTCATTTTGTATAGAAATAAATGTCAAATTGGAAAATATATGTATCTTAAGTGTATATTACTTCGATTATATTCTTTGCAGCCACATCCGCATTCAGTAGTGTAGATTGACCGACTTTGGTGCCTGCCACGTAAAGTTTAATAGGAAGCGGGCGATCATATTGTTTACTTTGTAGTTTCAAAGTAATACCACGAAGAAGCTTGTCCGTGATATTATCGCAATTCCTCAGATGCAGCACTTGCAGCTTGGGACAAGCAAATATCAGTCCAAGCACACCCTCGTCAGTGATGTTTTCATTAAAAGATATATCGATTTCTCGCAAGTCTTGCAGGGTAAATAGTCCCCCTAATCCACGGTTGGTGAAAGTGCCGTCATATAAAATCAGCGTATGCAATGCGGTCAGTTTTCCAATTTCGAGAAGATGCTGGTCATGGACACAGTAATGACATCCTCCTATTTGGAAATGCTCCAACTGCTTGGACTTATGCTCCACTAGCCATGTGATTAGCCTTGGAGATATCACATTTTCTGGTAAAAAAGTGTCGCTTAATATCAGTTTCTTAAGGCGTGGCAGTTTTGCAATGTGTTCATATTCAGCAAGTCTGTCGTTGTAATAATTTAATGAGAGTATCTCCAACGATTTACACTGGTTGTCTGGGCTTAAGGTATAATCACTCAGGTGCAATTCCTTAAGCAGCGGTAGCCCGCTTAACATTTCATTAAAAAATTTCGGCTTCAATTCGTCACAGCGAATAAGTGTCAGCGACTCAATAGAATTAGGCAAAAAATGCAAATACTCTCCAGTCATCCTATAATTGTAGGAAAGATCCAGTTTCTTTAGCTGTCTCAAATGCTTGAGCGCTTGCAAATCCTCTTCAGCGAGATTGCATTCAGGTAATTCCAGACTTTGAAGACTATTCAGATTTGCGAGCAATTCAAATACGTTTAATTTGTAGAACTTATAACAGTTGCTGATTCTCATTGACTGTAAATTAATGCAATTCTTGCCAAGAAAGGAGCACAAGGGCTTATAGCGACGCTCTGGTACACTGCCTGCGATTTTCTTTATATTGCGTCCGGAAAGTTTAAAAAAATCCCGCAATTCCCACGCAGTCATTGCCTCGAATAAATTAAAATTTATGGATTTATCGAGAGATGGCGACATTCCCTCATAAATGTTACGAAATCGAAAGCAGGTGCGCGCAAACTGAATGCGATCACGAACTGACAATTGACTGAATATATGCCCCAAGCAATCATCGTTCAGTTTCATAATGGCAGCGGGCTCATTGGGCTCATTGGGGTCCACATTTTCCGGTCTTTGCGGCATTTGCTCGGCATCTGGTTGGTGCCAGCTATAACTGGGACGCACATGTATCTGTCCACTGAAATGAGATTCCTCTCTCATTATCCGCAAGGCTTTGGCAGCATCACAAGGATTTGCAAAGGCAACGTGGCCAGTTTGTTTTCCACTCTCACTCGGATACAGATCCAAGCGTTTAACGCATCCATATTCCTCGAAATGCTTTTGAAACTGCTGCTGCTCCAGTTCTTTGTCGGTGTCCACAAAAAAGAATAGCTTCTTTACCAGCACATCATCTTCTGTGTAGGCCAACTCCCCTTTCCAGTAATATTCTTCATCAGACGGAAACCGTGACATTGTACCGTTCTTGAAATGCCGTACTTCGAGCCTTGTTTTGCGGTTTGGTTTATTTTAGAATTATAAATTTGTACAATTTTATTTGGCTTTATTTAATTGAGTTAAATTTGCTCCAAAGCTAGCAATTTTATCATGCTATCGAATAATGTTAGCTATCGATATCGAACGGCTGATCTTTATTAATCAGTGATAGGCACGCTTATCGAATCGTTATCGATTGCTCAACAGACTTTAATTTTTCTCTACAACAATTTATAATGTAACATCTGAAATGAAAAATTTGTTAAATTTCAACCTAGGTCCATATCCATTTTCCGTCTTTTTCCAATCAGTTGTTGTTTGTTTACAAAACGGTCTGTAAAATTTACAGTGTAAATGCCTAAAGCTAATCGATATTACGTGACCATCGCATAAATCGAGTTGGCAGTTCCTACGTTCACAGCTGACCAACTGCCGTATAAACTTGTTTGCTGTAAATAACTAATGTTAATGTGTTGCCACTTAAAAACATTTGAATAAGCCAAAAACAAACAAAAAAAATAGCGAAATTCACTAAAAAAGAGCCAGCTTTGGCGCAAAAACGCCAATTGTGGCAACCGTGGTGTTGCGCATCTTTCCAAACATTTAAAACAAATAAGAACTTAAAATGTGCGGTCGCACTTGTTTGTGAGTTAAATGAAATGCATTAATGTATTTGGCAATTGTCAACTGAGCTTCTTCCTAGAACACTTGATCCCGACCAGGTGTTGTGCGCATGCAAATACCCCAATGAGAAGCCCAAGGATGACGGCAAGGAGCAGGAATATACAACGCCCGAATGGCGGGCCGAATTCAATTTGGGACGTCGATACCACGCCTCCTACAACATTGCGCCCACAGACATAACGCCCGTTATGTAGGTTGCTTCCTTGTTGACATAATATATTTAGTAAACTAAACTCATAAATTACTTTGCAGTGTCTCAGCTGCGCACTTCTCGGAGTCATCGGATCAGAAATGTGAACGCATTGTGATGCCCATGATGTGGGGCATGATTCCCGTGTGGCACAAGGGCGACTATCGGAAGCACGGACTCACCACGAACAACTGTCGACTGGAGCACCTAATGGACTCCAAGCTCTATCGGGGACCATTTAAGCGTGGTCAACGCTGCGTGGTCATCTGCGAGGGATTCTACGAGTGGCAAACCACAAAAGCAGCCAAGCCATCCGAGCGGGAGGCATATTTGGTCTATGTGCCACAGGAGGCGGAGGTCAAGATTCATGATAAAAGCACTTGGTCGCCAGCGAATGTGAAACTGCTGCGGATGGCGGGACTTTTCGATGTGTGGCAGGACGAGAGCGGCGACAAGATGTACAGCTATAGCATCATCACATTCGAGTCCAGCAAAATCATGTCCTGGATGCACTATCGCATGCCAGCCATACTCGAAACGGAGCAGCAAATGAATGTATGTACATACAGTTTGTCAAGAAACACTTTACACACCCTTAAAAATATAATATTTTGACTTTAAATAAGAAAATAATAGCTTATTATACGTATATGTATTTGGAAAGGTCATTTAATTTTCGTTCGAATGATGCAAAAATTTCCTTAACCCATTGAGTACCCATGGAATATTTTGAATTTTTGCAAAAGTCTACTTTTCAACTTTTTTCCTCGATTTTTCACAAAAAATATTTTGATTCAAAAAAATTCTTGGAACAATTCTAAGAGTAACTGCAAAAAAAATGTTCAAAAATACTTTTGTTAGTATTTTTTAAAATTGTTTGAAAAAGTGAATTTTTTGCAGTTTCCAAGAATTTTTTTGCACTAAAATATTTTTTGTGAAAAATTGAGGAAAAAAGTTTTGAAAAGTGACTTTTACATAAGTTCGAAATTTTCGAAGGGTACTTAATGGGTTAAGGAAAGTTTTGTGTCATTCAATCGGAATTTAAACGACCTTTCCAAATATATATAAAAAACTATTATTTTCTTCTTTAAAGTCAAAATATTACATTTTTAAGGGTGTGTAAAGTGTTTCTAGACAAACTGTATGTGTCTAATGATTCTCTATAGGAATTTCAACCAATTATACTATAAATAACAATTTTTGGAACAAAGATTAGTAAAACAAAGAAAGCAAAAAGAAAAAAATTTGGAATAACAAATTAAAAAACATAACTGTTAAATTTCGATTAGAATTACTAAACAATTAAATTAATTTTTGGTTTACAATTTTTTTGATTACAAAAAATCAGAAATAATCTAAAATATTACAATTACTCAACTATAGTCAGAAATAATCAAAAATAATCTTATTAAATAGTCGGATTATTATTGATTATTTCTGGTTATTTTAGTTTTTTAGATTATTTTTGACTAGTTGCGATTATTTTTAAATAATTGTAATAATTTTAGATTATTTTTGATTTTTCGTTATCGTAATCATTAAAAAATTGGAAAAAACCGAAAATAATCGTAATTTAATCATTAATTCTACTTTTAAACAAAAATAATCCAATTACTAATGACTATGATTAATCATCATTCCTTAACAGTTATGTAAGAAAATTAAAATCAGGAACAATCTGACCTGTTCCAGTTTTCAGTTTCGCAAGATTTTACGCATTGAGCTCACATGATAGTGAGTTTGAATTTGGAAACGGATAAAACGAAGTTTTTTGCATGCTTAGAGTGAAATCAAAGTGAAAACAAAATATTCATAAAATATTTCTCCAATGTTTTAGGAATAATGCTGCATCACCAGCTAAACAAAAGATTATGTATTAAAAAAAAAGTGTAAACCGGAACAGACCTGAAAACTATTATTTGGAAATTAAGAATAGATTAAATATTGAAAAGTAAATTAAAAACAAAGCTTGATCAACCAAAAAAAAAAATTCAAAAATATCAACAAATTGGCCCATTTTAAAGTTCACAAAAAAAGAAACTAAAAAATATTTCATAAAGAAAAATCCCGCTTTCATATTTGCTTTTTTTTTTGTAAAGTTTCCGAATTATTCTTAAAAAGAAAACAACAAAAAAATCAACAATATTTTGTCATACCAGAAGCAATAATATATAATTTTTTAATAATAATGCAACTGCTTTGTACTAAGTTTTGTATTCTTAATGTTTTTCTTACATCCTTACTTTGGTTCCTTAACATTTTATTCCTAGTTTCTAATTTGTAATACTATAATCAATTCAAATGTATATTAATTAACATTAATGTTTTCTCAACTAGGATTGGCTGGATTTTAAGCACGTGAGCGACTCCCAAGCTTTGGCTGCACTGCGTCCGGCCACGGAACTTAGATGGCATCGTGTTAACAAATTGGTCAACAACTCACGCAACAAGAGTGAAGAGTGCAACAAGCCCTTTGAGCAAGCTGCAAAGCCAGAAAAGCCCAAGGGCATGTTGGCCTGGTTAACTGCAACCAAGCCGGGCAAAACGAAGATCAAGGAGGAAGAGATGAAACAACTGGAGAAGGCAGATCCGATCAAGCGTTCAATATCTCCAACAACGACTGAAAGCGCCGCCAAGCGACCTCGCTGTGAACTAAGCGAGGCAGCGCCCCAAGAGGTCAAAGCCCAGATTAAGTTGGAGGCTAAAGAAAGTTGAATTTTTGCTTAAGCTAAAATAAGATAAATATTGTTACACAAATAGTTATAAGATCATTTTATTTAATTGTATTTAAAGTTTATTTTGCATTTAAAACCAAAAGTATTGTTTTCATTTACCCAATTTTATGATATAGCATTTTGCTTAATTACAAAGGCTTAGCATATAATAAAAATTGATTTAAATTGGTTTTCGTTTAGTGTAAAAAATGATTTTGTTTGCTCTAGGCTTAATTTACTAGTTTAATGTTAAAACTACCAATGTTGTGAATATATATTTATGTATGTAATACGCAAGCATTTTAGCTGTCAACGTTATATGAGCCGCGACTGTAGGCAGCCCGTTCAAGTGAAGCTTGTACTTTTGTTATTTTCCTCGTTGTTGCAATTTTTGTAGAAAATAAAATTAAGCAATAATTTGTTTTTTCAGTATTTGCACTTGAACTGCTTTTTCCGCATGCAAAAAGCAACAATAACAGCGAATTTGTGTCAATGTTGCACTGCTGAGTGCAAGTGGGAGGGGGTGTGGTGGGTGGAAGAAGAGTGATCGGGGTGATCGAGCACGCGGCCAATGATTTATTGTGTGTGTGTGAGTGTGTGTGTTTGTGCAAGTGCTTACAATTAAAATTGTTGTTTATTAGTCTAGGAATTACACATGTAAATATTTAATTATGTAAACATATATAAAGTGTGTGTTCTTTTGTTCTTTAATGACCTTTGAAATTTGCATTATGAGTGGGAACGATTTACAAAATTGAAAATACTTTTTGTTTTGCACTGCCTGGCAGCAGTGATGCCAAAAAATTTCCAGAAAAAATGACAAAAGCGACCAAGGAAAACAGGAAAATAGAAATAAAAATCTAAAAATTAAAGATTGAAAAACAGGGCTAACTCGAATTTCCTTCTTTTTTTTTTTTAATTTAAAAGTTTTAAGCATCTTCAATGATTTTTTCCTCGGCATTTTCTTTGCCATGGTATCTATCATCTTTAGGTATTTGCCTGTTTTCTGTTTTCGCCTTTATGTCGTTTCCAATTTCCAAAATTGGCAAAACCTATTTGGATTAAATTGAATAGCATCTAAAAAAAAAGCCAGATTTTCGGAAAGCAGATGATTGAGTTTTTTTGTTCTGGCTGAAGCGGTTAAGAATTAGACAAATCTATCTGAAAAAAGGCCGAATTGGCATCACTGCTTGACAGAGGCAGAGACAGAAGTGCTGATCTTTATGTATGAATAATGGTACATTTATGCATATGTATGTGTGTTTGTGTGTGCGGATTAGCGGCAATGATATCGATATCGAGAGCGGTACGGTACGTGACGACCGTTATGTACTTAAGTGCCTATTTACGAGATTGCAAATTATTACTTTATATCTGGCTTCTTGCCATTCTTGTTCAAATATTTCAACAATTTTGTAGAGAAAATGTATATTTGTTATTTTTGTTTTATAGATTGCACTTGAAAATAATTATTAAATTGAGAGCAGCAGAGTTGAGCGCGTGTCACAGACAGTTTTATCAATAAATACTTATTATTTTGTTGTTTTCATGATTTCTTATGAATGCCAGAATCGAGTGCAATACATCGGAATGTTTCAAATTTAAACAATCTATAAAAAGTCGTGTTGACACGCGCTCATCTTCAACAGAGTTAGCAGGAGGGAGAGACAGTGAGATGGAGAGGGCGTGTCAGTTAGGAGAGAGCATGATGAAACTATAAGAAGGTGATGTATTCGCACTCTTTCGGGGCAACGACGACAGAGATAGATGTATAGTAAACATGTTTAATTTGATCTTCTTTACTCTTCGCCCCGAAAAAGAGGGCGTGTCGAGCGAATAAATCACCTTATTATGGTTTCATCATGGCAGAGCCTTTGCAGCTTTACTCGAATGGTGTCGTAAACATGTTGATGTTCAGATCCTCGAATGTGGTTGTGGCGCTGTGGTCGAGCATCTGCAGCATGTCGGAGAACTCCTGACCCTGCGGCTGTTGTCCGCCCGCAGCAACTGCGGCGCCCGGATGTGCATGCGGATGCGGATGTGGATGCGGATGATGGGCATGCGGATGCGGATGTGGGTGAGGATGTGCCGGATGTGCTGCAGCCGCATTTTGCCAATCCCATGGCGTTGCCGCCGGCGCCGCTTGATAGGCGCTCGCCTGTTGTTGTTGTTGCTGCTGCTGTCGCTGCTGCTGCTGCTGTTGTTGTTGTTGCTGCTGCTGTCCATTGCCAGCGCTGAGCTGCGTGTACGTGGGTCCGCTGGGCGAACGGGCCGGACTACTTTGCTGGTACGCCGGATACGCCTCGGTGGCCGTCGGTTGTGGCTGCTGCTGCTGCTGCTGGGACGTGGGACGCAGTGCACCCCAGGCATTGGGCGTGGGCGAAGTGCCCGATTTGGGGATCTTGGCGAGCGGCGAGGGTCCGCCGCCCGCTGTGGCGCCGTACGGCGAGTGCGTGGCGTCGTAGCTGTAGGCCACGGGTGGCGACGCCGGACGTGGCGGTGGCGCCTGCATGTGCATCTGGTAGATGCCGTCGCCGCCGCCAGTGGGCGTAATCTCACGGCGTGGCGGCTGCAGCGTGTAATCCACGCCTGGTGCCTGCACATAGACATGCTGCTGCTGCTGCTGTTGTTGTTGCTGCTGCTGCGGATCCGCCTGCTGCTGCTGCTGCTCCGGCGTGGCGCCATGCAGCGTCTTGCCCGAGCTGTTCGTGCAGACAATGTACTCGACCTCGTCCGTGTAGGGATTGAGGAAGGCATACGCCTGTGTGCGCAGCCAGACGTACTCCGAGCTCTTGGCCCGGGCCCGATAGAGCAGGGAGAACATTTGTCCCTTCTGCTTGAGCACCTGGTCGAAGCTCTCCTTCATGTGGCTCTGATCCTCCGGATGGAAGAAGTCGTAGCAGATCTTGCCCAACAGCTCCGTGGGCGTGTAGCCCAGGATGTGGAGGACGCGCTGGTCGACGAACGTGAACTTGCCATCGAGGGCGTGGCGGGTGATGAACTCGCTCTGGTTGTTGCTGCCCGTCATGTCGTTGGCCGCCGTCGAGGTGACCTGCAGGCGTCCGATGGCCACCAGGCAGCAGTGCGAGGCCATGTCATCCACGTCACGTTCCATGTGCACGTTGGGAAACATGTCCGTGGGCGGCCAGTTCTTGATGTAGCCGGTGCAGTGCACCACGGCGTAGTTGGAGCCATCCCTCGAGGGGCCCAGCGAGTTGCGCTGCTTCAGGCGATTCAAATGGCCAGAGACCATGGCATCCGGATTCACGTTGCCCACGCGCATGCGGCAGATGAAGCCACGCCGTGCGCCCATGCTCAGACGCATGCTGGACTGATGACCCTCCTTCTTCACCGTGCCCGACTTGAGGTCCAGGATGCGACCCGCATTCTGTGACTCCTGCGTGGACAGTTGCTCCCGTATCTTGTCCCTGTCGTCGGGATGGATGTGCTCATACAAGCTGGTGCCGTACCAATCGCTCTGCGTATAGTTCAGCACCGGAGTCACCGAGTCCGACACGTAGATAACACGACCCGTGTCGCAGGACACCACAAAGAGGAAACCATCGGCCGCCTCCAAGATCAAGTGCTTCAGTTCCTGATCGGTGAGAAACGAGGGCTTGTAGGTGCCATCGCTGCTGGTGTTCCCCGTGCCACGCAGCGCCTTCATGTGTGCCACGGCCATGCGGAGGATGGTCAGTTTGTCCGGCTTGCGGGCCAAGGCGCTGCAGGTGGGCACCATGTCGGAGAGTTCCGTTATGTAGGCGGTCATCTTGTTGCGACGCCGTCGCTCGATCTCACAGTGATTCTCGCGACTCGCAAAGCGTTCCTTGTCCTGTATGTTGGCCTCGTCCATGATCTGAATACTTAATTAGCAAATCTCACTTCACACTGCTTCTGTCTCTATATACGTGTGTGTGTCTCTTTTTCTCTGTGTACTCCGAGTTGTTCTCTGATTTGCTTTGCGCTGCTGTTCGCTTTCTTTATTTGGGTCGCTTGCCGCGACGGCCCAGCGCACTGCTCTGAACAACGACTGTGAGTGCGAGTGAGGGAGGGTTTAGTATTTTGTCTACGTTGTTTGCCTGTATGCGGCTACGTGTGCGCTTGTGTGTGTGTGTGTACACACAAGTGTATGCGTTCGAAAGCCTTTGCGAACACACAACATACACCGATTTTTTCACATGTTTAATGCAGTACAACATAAATTTATAATTTTTTCACAACATTTATGCGCTTTTTGTTACAGTTTTCAACAATTTGATGGTGAATTAACAAATTTTCTTCCACGAATTTTCTTCCACACACGAACGATAAAAATCTGAAACTGTTTACTGTTTAAAGTGTGACCGTGGCAGCTGCAGAATACCAAAATTTCTAGAGTTGTCTCCAATGTTGGCAATTTAGCTATTTTGCCGCTGGATCTAGTAAGTTGCAATCAGTTTTAAAAAGAAGCTTAAAGCGTAGTACGCTCTAGCTTAAAACATTTTGGACGCTCGAAATGTTCGATGTTTTGAGGTCGGGCCTTACAGAATTGAGTGTGACAGCATAATCACTAAAAAGTTGAGAGATTGTTGGTCCTTTGCTGCTGTGGTCACTAGAGTTGTATCGTATCGTTCGGACTAAGTTCGATTGAACTATTCACCAAAGTGAACGAACGAACTAAATCCCTGATTGTAGGTCTTATAGTTCAGTAGTTCAGTTGCTTAGTTCGTTCGTTCAATAGTTCGTTCGAGTCTTTTTATAGTTCGTTCGAGTCCTTTTATAGGTCAGTAGTTCGTTCGAGTCGTTTGAGTCTTTTGAGTCGTTCAATAGCTCGATCGAGTCCCATTACAGGTCAGCAACCTGATAAAGTAGACATTGACTTTCATACACAACAATATAGAATAGGTAAGCTTTTCATTATATTTTGTATGCTAATTTCTATTACTTTGGACTTATATTTCAGTCAAAACACAAATGTTACTAATTTGCGTGAAGCAATTTGTTTTTTTTTTATTTTTATTATCTTCGGAGAAGATTAATACTCAGACTAATTGGATTAAAGTATGAATTTTATTGTTTTTATTTTTAAAATCCGAATTGGCTTTTATTTTCAATCCTATTTTTAAATATAACGAGCGATAATGGGATTCGAACGAACTATTGAACGACTCAAACGACTGGAAAGACTCAAACGACTCGAACGAACTATTGAACGACTCAAACGACTCGAACGAACTACTGACCTATAAAAGGACTCGAACGAACTATTGAACGATAATGGGACTCGAGTCACTGAACTACTGAACTAAATGACCGATTAGTTCGTTCACTAAAAATTGAACTACTGAACTAAATCCTTCAACTGAACTAGAATCGACAACTCTAGTGGTCACACTGTTGCGTCAGCTGTGCACAACAAACAAGTAAATACAATTTCAAATAATCAAAGTGACAAAATGGACCAAATGGACTTGATCAGTGAAGTCGCAGCGACCAACACCATAATTTTCGGATTAACGGCCTCTGCAATTAACCTTATGCGTTCTTCATTTTCGAAAACATCAATTCGGCTCTTCTTTTGCTGCATATTTTTTCCCGCCATTGTTGTTAATAGATTTCGACTAGTCAAAACAACGATTCAATCGATGTTTTGAAAGGTCAAAATATAGTTGCCATCTGTTAACCAAATAGTGTTGTAAAACGCCAGAAAATATTCTGAGCTGCCCATATTAAAGCATAATATCCAGTAGTTGAAAATATTTTGGACGCTCAAAATGTTCGATGTTTTGATTTCGGACCTGACAGAATTCAGTGTGACAGCATAATACCAAAAATCATTAAAAAGTTGAGAGATTGTTGGTCTTATGCTGCTGTGGTCACACTGTTGCGTCAACTGTGCACATAAAATAAATAAACAACAAAATAAATCAACTAAATCAAATTGGAAATAATTGAAGAATGAAAATGGACAATACGGTCATAAGACAATTGGTAGCAACTAATACCCTAATTATGGGATTAATGACCACTTATATTGAACTAATAGAGGTTAGATCCCACAGGATCGGTCTGTGTTGCACCTCTTCTATTAATTTAATTCGTTCCATTGTCAAAGAGCTCAATGCGGCTCTTATTTTGTTGCTTATTTGGCTCCATTACTGCTCAAAATGATTTCGACTAGTCGAAACACTGAACGAATCGATGTTTTGATAGGTCAAAAAAAAAGCTGCCAGCTGTCATTAAAGAGTGTTGTAAAACACCCAAAAATTTTCTGAGCTGCCCAAATTTAGGTACTGGATACAAGGGTTTAGAAATAGCCTTACAAAATAATTTCGAGCCAGTTTGCAACCCTTTTTTTATATGGAGTTGATACCTTTCAAACTGGTTTTTCAACAACTGGATACTATGCTTAAACAAAATAACGCTAGTACAACGATATTTTTATTGATTTAATCCGGTATTTTTGAAAACTTTTCAAGTTAAAATTAAATGTTATTAATTTTATAAAATATAAGTTGAACAGATAAAATACCTCAATTGTAATATTGAGTTTAATGTTTGAACGGCCATTCTATTCCGAAGTTACGCTGTGACATTTTTCATTTGACTTCCCGCTAGCCGCTATTTTACAATTTATTCCGCATTTTTCAATTGCAGCCCACTAGATCTAGCGGGGAAATAGCTAAATTGGCAAGGCTGTGTAGAACAAAAAAATCTCAATATACGGGCATCGATTCCTCTTTTTATCGATATATGAGGCTGCCATCTGTTTGGCGCTGCCAGACAACTAAGTTCGATACTTCTATGCAATATATCGATGCTTGAGTAGATCAAATGTGGCGGGCAATTTAAATGTGAATTTTACTTGTCTGTTTAACAATAATTATAAATTAGGCCATTACTTACAACTTCAATAAACTAAAATTAGATAAGATAATTAATTAACTATAATTGAAGCTTCAAAATTAATTAATTCACAGAAGTTAAGTGATTATTTCGGAAACAATTGCCAACAGCTGACTACAACCAAATGACAATTAAATTCAAATTCTACCGCTTCTGTTAACTATCCGTTAAAAATGTAACCGCTTTCGAATTGAAAAATGCATTTTAATATTTTCTGTTTTTTTTTAGTATTAAATGGTATTACAGCATTGCGTTGTCTTACATATATTATATATAATTTCCATAAATACATTTACATTTTAATTCATAACTAGGCATTTGTTCCATTTTTATTGTGATAAGAACAAGTCTTTATTAAAAAATTTAAAATTAATTATCCGTAGTGGCAATAACATATACGTATGTGTCCATTTCGCTCTAACTTCAACTGACGTTTCCAATTATTTTAACAAAAATAGTTAGCATTCCATTTATTTTATATCAATAGGTTTATTTGTTTTTGTGTTTTGTGTCTTTTTAATACAATCTTAGGTAAAGTTTTTATTTGTTCTTGTTTTGTTTGTTTGTTGTCTATTTGTGTGTTTGTTTGTTAATTAATTATTGGCAATTCTCTAACTGCATGTTGTCATTTTGTTTTGATGGTTAGCCATTTCCATTTTCAAACATTATCCATATATATATATTCAAGCAAAGTCTTTTGTTCTATTTGTTTAAAACTGTGCATAACTTAATTTGTAAAATGCGTCTCTTTAAAATTGCATAGCGTGCATTATATATATATATATTAAAATTCTCTTTTTCTTTTATTTTGTTTTTAATTTAGTTTAGTTTAGGCTTTGAGTGAAAGTTTCTACATTAAACTTCAGCATAGTTCGTTGACTAGAAATTAACTTAAGTAGTTTAAAATTAAACTTATATTATATATATTTTTATCTGGTTTTGGTGCAAAAGTAATTAGCTGAACAATTTCGCTTTTGTTTTTATTTTTAACATTTTGTGCTTATCAATTAATTAGTTATCTCTTGGTGTGAATAGTTGAATCGGCAGAGTTTTGGTTTTATTTATATTCTATTCTATTCTTTTTAATGTCATTCATATATTCACTTAATCATTGTGCAATTCACATAGTTGCTGCAAGCTTAAACAAAATTTTTCATAGCATATCTTTTAACAATTTCACATTATATTTTTCGAATCCAAAACATTTAGCACCAAATTGATTTAATTACGCTAAATCAAGAATATAATTTTAATAGTAATAATTGAGTTCACATTTAACATTTCATCATTTTCGACATTTTTAGAAAAACTAAGCAAAATTGCAACAACTTTCATTAAAAAAATTACAACAATTCATAGCAGCATTAAATGAAAAAATGAAATTACAATTACAAGCTAAACAAATACTTTGGTTTTAACTATATAAAGTTGCAATTGAATTTGTCAAAAAAATGTAAATACATTGAGTTTGGCATTGTCGCCGTAGCACTTAGCAATAAAATCACAAAAAAATTAAATATATTAATATATATATACTATTGCTATAGCTAAATATTATGCTTAAATAAAGTCAAAGTGTGTCTTCTATATATATATATTTTTCTTTTGCCTTTGAGTTAGTTGCAAAAATATTGATATCAACTATCAGTTAATTGTCTTCAGGTTGGTGTTGCTATCAAAACAAGTTGCTAATACTACACAGCGATAATTCTTTGCGCGCTTCTTACAAATAAATTCTCAATCTCATTCTCTTTCTCATTGCTTAATTCGATTGCGAGTTGAAAGTTAGTTAACTGCCGCATCCTTTCAAGAAAATGCATGGCATCCACTGTCTACGTCGTGTAGGTGCGTATAACATCGCGGATCACCGCCCGGCAGAGCGGACACTGACCACCGCCAACTCCGCGCCACTGCTCGATGGCGCAGTCGTAGCACATGCACATGTGTCCGCACATGTAGAGCACGGAATCGATGGGATTCTCGTAGCAAATGGTGCACTCGGCACTCGAGTCCGTGCTCTGCTGATCGCTGAGACTGTCCTTCCACTTGCTGCCGTTCAGGGTGCTCGTACTCTGGGCAATGGGCTGCAAAAATAAAAGATAACAACAATTTATTAATTATATGTTTAAATCGGATTTTAAAATTTGACAAATTAAATTGAATTAAAATTGGAATCAAAACAAAAATAAATAATTCAAGGGGAAATTAAAATAAAATTAAAATAAACTTAATAAAATGCAAAATATAGAAAAATCAGATATACAAAAAATATTATAACAAAGTTAGGAAAAACTTGAATTAAACTACGAAAATTTAGAAAAGAAATGGACTGGCAAGAGTTTAAAATTGCTGAAATCAACTGTTTTATTTTAAATAAACGCGGGATTTGAACAAAATATTTTTGGCTCTAAATTTTTCTTCGAACTGATAAATATTTCAAGTTTCAGAAATATTTGTATAAAGAGATTAGCTAATTAGATTTAATGAAGCATATTTAGAAAAAACAAACAAACATTATGATATTTAAGACCGTTACGAAAAGATTTCATAAAATGTACAAAATATTAATATCAGGGACTGCTAATAATGATTATTGAAATTTTTTCACATCACAAAATCAATGACTAGATTACATTTGCATATCCCTTTAAAGGAAACCCAGGAGATCCATAAAACGCAAAAACAAATCTTTAAAATGATTACGTAAAGTTTTTTAAAAGTGAGTTTTATTTTTAACGAATTGTGAGTTTTATTTTTTCGCTCAAGTTTAATCATTGAAAAAATCCTTAAAAATCTTTAAATAATCATTACTATGTAATTTTTATAATATAACTCATAATGATTACGGTCCCTGATTAATATTACTATTTAAAAACAAAATTCAACGGAAAGGATGAAAAAGCGATGCTTCATTTTTAAAATATTAAGTAACTAATTTAAATTAACTTGAATTTCGCTAATTTGTTTGAATGTTTTCCCTCTTTAAGATTCCTACATTTTTCCCATTCCCATTTATTCTAAGTTTTATTATCTTAATTTTTTATATTTGAATTAAGTTACTAATCTGTGAACTCACCTCGATATATTGCTGGCTGCTGGTGGTGCTGATCAAAGTGCCGCTGGAGCAGGCGCCGGCGAGGATGCCGCTGCTGGTGACAGTCGCTGCCGTGGCGGCGTTCAGCTGGCCGTTGAGATCGTGGGAGCTGTTGGCTGGCGGCAGATTGACAACGAGCACTGTGCCGCCGCCATTGGGCTGGATCTGCAGGATGTCGCCGTTGGAGGGCATGCTGATCATGCGACTGCCATTGCCGTTGCCGTTGGTGGCCGAGGCCAATGTGCTGTTCGATTGCGTGACATTCAGTTGCATTTTGGCTGCTCCAAGCAACTGGCCAGCATTCAGGCTGCTCAGGGATTCGGCCATGGGCAGGATGCGCGAGCCATTGGCCGCGTTGGCAGCGGCAACAGCTGCGCCGGCGCTGATCTGCGGCTGCGAGGGATAAGCGACCATGTTGGGCAGCTGTTGGCGGAACATGCGCAGCGATTGCGTCGAGCCGTAGACGTCGAGGAATGCCCACAGCTGCAGGGACTGATCCACGTGCATCACAACGACAGCTGGGCCGTTGTTCTTGCTGATGCTCACCTCCCCGTTGGGCGCCACAAAGAAGGCGATCTCATCGCCCCGCTGCGGCGCCGCAGCAATGTCCTTGCTGACCACCCAGTACTCGGGCCGATCCAACAGAAAGTCCGAGTCGTTGGGCAAATCGTTGGGCTGCAGCACAGCCGGATTGCACGAGGTAAGGCCCAGCGCCAAGGCGCCCACATACATCTGCTCCGTCTTGAGCACCTGGACAATCAGCTTCTCGCCGATGCGAATGGGCCGTGCGGTGAACACGTAGCCCTGGCAGAAGTCCGACTCGGTGCGCGAGGCGACAAAGCGATCGTGCGAGAGCCGCACATTCCGTCCCTTGGTGATGTGGAAGGGCACGGGAATGAGACGGCCATTGGCATTGTAGCGCAACGGGGGCAAGCCATTGGCCAGATCGTGTTCCGCAATCCCAGCTGCACCGCCACCGCCGACGGTTCCGGCCAAATGCAGAGATTGCAGCGACGGCATCACATGGCGTTCCAGTTCGTGATCCACAATGACGCCGCCTGGCAACGAGCGACGCGATTGCTGCAGCGGATGATGAGCCGAGAGCTGTTGCTGTGGCAGCTGCTGCTGTTGTGGCTGCAACTGTTGTTGTTGTTGTTGCTGCGGCTGCAACTGCAACTGTTGTTGTTGCTGCAGCTGCTGCTGCTGTTGGTACATATAAATGCGTGAGTCCAGGAACTCGATGCCCGTGCAATTGCCATAGATGTCGATCACAGTCCAGAGCAGACTGCGCGTATCGATGCCCGACAGAATGACGCCCTTCTCCTCGTTGTTGATCCCGTAGATGACGTCGCCGGCAGTGTTCACATAATAGTACAATATGTTGTCCTTTTCGCAGTATTGCTCGTGCAATGCCTTCGCCCAGAAACCAGGACGATTCGTCAAATCGGGACACGCATATTTGGGCAGTGCGCCCTCCAGCGTTGCCGGATCGTTGCTGGTGAAACCGAAGCGAATGCCGCCATTCCAATTGTTCGAGACCTCGGCGAACTTCACGCATATCCTCTCATTGATCCGCACCGGACGCGCCGAGAATGTGATCGCCCGGCAGAAGCTCTCGAAGCGACGGGCCAGCGTTCCATCCCGGGAAATCCGGATGTTGTCCCCATGCACCTGATGGAACTGCAAAGGCGGCAGGTTGTTGGGACCCGGGCAGGAGGAGGGCGAACGGCGAACTGAAAGTGTACAAATGGGGCAAAGTTCGAAATAAGTATTGAAATAATCGAAGAGGGAAAAATCGTTCGTCTCATTATAGCCATTTAAAACCCTCAAGTTATTTTTCCAAGCTTTTTAAACAGCTTTAAAAGCTTTAAAGCTCCAAGCTAAGCGGTTTTGTATAATCAGAAGGGAATAGGTAGAAGAAAATACAAGACATTAAAATTTTCAATGTAGTAAAGTTTCTTATCAACTCGTTCAAACAGCTTTAAGCTTCCATTCAACTTAAGGATATTACTAAACGGCTAAAAGGTGTGAGCTTAAAGCTCTACGCTTCACAGATTAGTATTATCAGAAGGGAATAGGAAATGGGAAGTACAGGAAGATAGGATCTACAATCAAATTTTACTCTAAAGTTCCTTCTCAACTCATTTCAAACAGCTTTAAGCTTCCAATCAACTTATTTGCTTGTACAGTTTCTTGTTGAGTTCAGTCTTAAATCTCGTAAATTCTTCCTTTTCTTTCACATTTGCTCAAATTTCCTTTAAAAATTTGTGTTCTTCCTTGGAACTATTTGCCCTTAACACTTGAATTGTTCCAGGAATTACGATAGCAACAGCTGTAATACATTTTTTCCAGGCATATCGAACGCCTGTTGATCGATTCTCTTCAAGCGATCTTCAAAAAGAGTTCAATAATCTGGGCATCAAAGTCACGTGCTGTTCGAAACTAACATTTTGAGACGATTCGGATTTGAACGAAGGGTTAATGGACTTCGATAAGACTTGGACATGGCTGGGGCTTCTGTTGTAACTCGAGAACTAGCACATGGTGAGACGGAATGTATCGCTACCTGCTTGAAGAACTACAGTTGACTCAACCATGTGTAACACAATCTATTCGAGCGTTGTTTTTCTATGGAATTTCCATTCTTTTAAATGGAAAATCGAATAAGTTTAATGTTAATTACAATGATTATTATTGCACCTTTTGAGAGTGACCTTTCAAGGCAGCAGCTGTCGCACAATTACCGCAAGGCATCTTTCTTCGATTAAAATTAATGCTACTCTGGCGACAGGTTTTTTGTATATTTGGGGCATATGGAATGTGTAGCAACTGTGGCAGGCGGCGGCATGCCAACAGTTGCGAAATGTGGCAGACGACGATCAAACAGAAACTGCGACAGCAACAGCAGCAGGACAAGAAGAAGGAGAAAGACAGAGAGACGGAGGAGCCAAGACCAAGTTGATTACCATGTTGATATGCGGCGCGTGGCAGGCGTCTCACAACAGGCGGTCGTCTTAAGGATATCGTACGTCTCGTTGTTGTAATTTGTGGCAGCTGCCTCTGCCTTTGCCCTTGCCCCTTGCCTCTTGCCTTTTGAGGCAGCTGCGCATCGAGACAGAGAGACAGAGAAAGAGAGCATAAATGAAGCGACAGGTAAAACAACCCTTAAGAGCTAGACACAAGGGTAGTTGAACGATCAACAGGGGTTGCAAGCGAAACAAGGGAACGAAAAAAACAAAACAAAAAAACAAAATGTGGCAGCTGTTCAAATTTCGAAAAGAAAATTGGTATCGCTACAAGGGACAGGGTCTAAGTATCTTTGGCGTTGCAAGACTCGGGCTTAGGGGTTGAAATTCAATGCGTTCAATGCCCCAGCCAAGAGATAGAAATATGGAACAGACAAGGGATTAAAAGAGACAGACAGAGAGAGAGAGAGCGTTGCATATCAAAATCTGTGTATGGCTGCAATTCAAGAACCCAAAAGCAAACTCATATGCTAAGTGCGCTGCTTCCGGCCCATCCAGGAAGTCTGGGCCAAAAAGGAAGCGGAGCAGCAGCAGCAGCAGCTCTGCTTCCGGTAGCTCCCATTAGAGATCAGCCTACAAAAGAGACAAGCGAAGATGGTCAACTTACTACTTATACTACTACAATATTGTGGCCTGTAGAATGTAGCACATCAATATTTATGAAATGCCCGCAACGAGGAAGTCGGAAATCACGTTTTTCGCGGCTCCACTTTTTTCTCCTTGCCCCATTCCCTCAAACTGGGCTTATTAGCTGCAGGATGTTGTCGACTGTCGGCGGCGGCGACAATGATGGTGACGCCTACTTTTTGCCCAGACACAGACCTCAATAGTTGTCCAGACGTCGTCAATGAATTACAACAACTGAAGACATCGACATCGTAAGCGACATGAATGAAATACTCGTAATATTATGCGTGTGTTGCTTTTCTTGCCCCAACGCTTAAATCAAACGGTTAACGCGCTACGCGACGATCATTTCAATTAGCCTGTGAGTTGAACATGGTCAATTAATTAGCTTGATCAACAGCAGAGTTAATGCACAACAGAGTTAATGCCACAACAGATCTAATAAGTACAATGAGGGAGAGTTTTAATTGAAAAGGGGGTTAAAAGATAGTTGGAAAATGATCATTATGATCATGATAGATCATTTGTAGCAATTATAAGAGGACAATCATCAATACATTTCATAAACTTATAGATATTTTATGCTATACTGATCGTTGTTGATCTTCGACTGTTAAGTTTGAGCAAATTTTAAAGAAGAAGTGAGTGGAGGATCAATTGAAGCGATCAGATGTCAATACTTGCTTATCCATACAAAAAATGTGATCTTTTATGATCCTCGAATATTAAGGCTAAGCAAATTAGTTGAATTAAGACAAAAATTAATACATAAATATCAAAAGATCAACTTTGGAGGATCAATTGAAGTGATCAGATGTCAATATTTGCTAATCTATACAGATATTGTGATCATTTATGATCCCCGAATATGAAGGCTAAGCAAATTAGTTGAATTTAGATTAAAACAAATAAAAAGATTAACTTTACTATAGAAATTCCAAACTTATGATCATTAACGATCCTCGACTCATTGATTTAAAACAATTGATTCATTTGTAAAATTCTCAATTACATCTTATTCTACATAATTTGTGTAATTTCCCTTAATTTCAATTAGCTTGTTCGCCGTCATGATCAGTTATTATCATAGTTAGGACACAAATTGGCCCAATCAGTACGTTGCATTGCAATCTCTAAGGCACTGTACACAAGTTTCGGCTATAAAATTGGAGTTCACGCTTTTTGGAGTTTGCCGACATCAACAGCAAGCAACATCATCGACAAACGACAAACGTGTCCCGGGCTGCTGAGGGCTGAACTGAAAACTGCAAAACCGAGCCGAGCCGGGCCAAAGAAAACGAACGATCTGCCAAACGATCAGCAGGCAAATTTTGTAGTATTTTCGTACATTTGGATTGAAGGAAAAACCTGATTTACCGTTTGCTTCAAAGACGCGTCTGCAGCAAACATTTCCCACGCTGGCCGTGAGCAAAAAAAATCAAATACAACAACAACAAAATTCCCACGACTCCAAATTTGTATATATAGAGAGATATACGTACGTATATAAAGTGGATGGCCAAAAAAAAAACCTGTAACAAGCTACAATAATTGCAAACTGCAACTGCAACAACAATAAAAACAACTACAACATCTACAGCGATGAGTAAACTTTAATGTTGCAGCTGCCTCTTGCGGGTGGAAACACACAAAAAAAAATGAAACAGAGTCTGTAGACAAAAAAGAAGCAAAAGGAAAATAGATGTGAAAATCATGCAGGTGTCATAAAACTGTCTGTGGTAGCAATCAAATTGGTCATTTCGTCCATTGTTAACTTGGCTAACGATGAAGATCACATAACCCTGAGACCATAAACTGATCGTTGGAAAACATTTGGGAAATTCAAGGAATAATAAAAAATGCTTTAAGCATGCTGGAAATAAAAAAAATTATCAATTATTATTACCATAGATAAAATAGGTAATGAGGATAGAAAGCTTTGTGAAGAAATTAACGGAGTCAAGAGCTTTAAAAGCACTCTAAGGTCAGGCGCACACTGGCGGCTAAAAGTTTAACTTACAGCTGAACTTATCAGCTCGAAAAAATCAAACACACTTCTTGCTTGAAAGCGCGCACACTGAAAGCTGAGCTTATTTATCAGTTAAGTTCTGAAATTATCAGCTCGCCTTTAAGCTCAGCTATAAGTTCAGTTTTCAGTCGTCAGTGTGCGCCTGGCCTAAAAGTGAACTTGGCTCAACTTTTACAATTTTCAAAGACATTTCAAGGCTTTTCTATTGTAACA